>JABYPW010000006.1:0-66690 GCA_016880775.1 Phymatotrichopsis omnivora | reverse complement strand
ACAAAAAAAAAAAAAAAAAAAGGAAAAAAAAAAAGGAAAAACAAAACAAAACAAAACAAAACAAAACACAAAGAAAAAAGAAAAAAAAAGAAAAAAGGGAAAAAGAAAGGTAATCATCCAAACCTTTTTCCCCTTCTTTTTTTCCTTCACTCAACTTCACCGCTCCCCCAAAAAGGTAAATACATGAAGAAACGTCCTACTCTGTGCAAAATGATATTTCCCTAAGCAAAAACGAAACAGGATAAACCGATGGACACCAACAAATCGTCCCATTTCACTCGATAGAGCATTAGTAGTTGGCTATCAATTCTTTACTGCGAAGGATTTACTGATCTCCAGCAGCACTCTTTCTTCTTTTCTTAGATTTCTTCTTCGGAGTCTCCGCTTCGGGCTCTTCCTCCACCGGCTCCTTCTCCTTTTCGCCCCTCTTAGGCCTTGTCTTTCTCTCGCGCTTCTTCTCCTGGCTCGCAGCAGGACTGCTTGCCGCTGCGGAATTGGGGGTCTTCTTTATTGCAGCAGCGGCAGTCTTCTTACCCCTAGGAGTCTTCTGTTTGGCGGGGGGCGCTTCCTCCTCCTCGGATTCCTCGGATTCTTCTTCCTCTTCTTCATGCTCGGATTGTTCATCCTCGGATTCGGGCTCAGGTTCGGGCTCAAGTTCGGTAGCCTTCTCGGGTTCGGGAGTGTCGTTATCCTCGTCACTCTCCTCATCAGTGTCGGCAGTGTGGTTAACTTTTGCGGAGGTCGAGTTTGCGGTTGCGGGAGCGGCGGAATCTCCTTTTTGGGCTTTATAGGCCGCAATATTATGCTCGTATTTGGAGCGGTTATTCTGATATATTTCCTGCCAACCCTATTTTCGCCATTAGCTCCTGAGCTTCCACATCCCCATTCGAGAGTCAGATCATACCTTTTTGTCTTCATCCGGCATCTCCTTCCACCGTCTAGTCAATTCTGCCAACACATCTTTATGTGTAGCTTTGTCTCCCAAATCCTTCTTTACTGTTCCCCGTCCCTCATGACAGAAAAGTAGATACGCCGTCATGGGACGCTTAGGCATATCGGGATCGCGCTTCCCTCGTTTCCGTTTACGCTTTACTTCCGGTTCCTCCGTCGCTGCGCGAATAGACATTGGTGGCATTGACATTCCACGGATGTAGGCTAGCCCATTGGTGGCGATTGTGGGGGGGAAGGGGGTAGTTCCAGCAACATGATCGAAGTATGCGAGGCCAGCGCGGGATGCTTCTTCTGCAGCATTGCGGAGCATGGTCATGGAAGTAATGAACTATGGCATCGTTAGCGTATTGAAGCCTCAATTGGCATATGTAGATGCACATGGGTTGAAGCTCAACGTCGCATTGACACTGCTTTGTTTCCGCTGTTCGGCGACGGAAGGATGACAATGGGATTACCAGAGGAGATGAAATTTTTACGTACCGCATCGCGTTTTCGCACGAGCTCCTCCAGGTCAGCGGGCGTTGTAAGCGACTTGTCCTTTGCTGCTCGTCCTCCGGGCATTGTGGGATTCCTCATTTCAGGGAAGCCGCTCAACTAAAAATGGGGCGGTGTCGGGCGATGTTAAACGAGTTTTGTCGTCAAGCAAGAGCGGAGAAGTGAAAAAGTTAAAAGGAGGGTTGGGTGGTGAGGTGGTTGGGACGGGCGACCCGCACGATGGGCTGGGCTGTGGTTGCTATTGCATTGCTGTGGGCAAGTGACTGGCTACCCCCTTTGGGCATCCCTCTGGCTACTGGTGCTGCCGCCCACTGCTGGGAGGTGCCAACCGTTGGGAGGGGCCAACCGTAACCGTGGCCAGCTGGGATGGCATGCAACCCTCTGCCGCTGGCCACTGCGGATGAGGTTAGGGAGCTGTTGTGTTCGCATTTGTCGCTCGCTCGTCGTCGCTACCGAAAGAGCCGGGCAGGAGCTGGTCAAGCCGGGCTTGTGTCCGGGTCAGAGAGTGTTTGTAGTTCAAGTCCCCCTCTGGTTCCCTTATCCAAAACTCCGCGCGCAGCTGTACAAAATTGTTAATATCTGGAAAAAAAACAAAGCTCGCGAAATCTACGCCGAGGAGGAGGAGGGAATACTTGTATGTGAAGTGAATACGCTTATATATACCAACGTTCACGAGTAATCCAAATTAAAGGCAACTTGAACGTGTTGATTTCCATTGCTTCACCAGGCATCGATGACCTTCGCTTTTCCAGCGGCGGCACAGCTTCTTCGAAAAGTACATGCAATTGCATCTATTGTAGACTGCTTTAGAAGTCCTTTACCATGCTTTTCGGTCGAAGCTTGCAATTGACGTGGTCTTAAGCTAGAACTGCTACAATTGTGTTAGCCAATTAAAATCCAGTTAGTGACCGTTTTACCGGCCTGCATTAGATGTCGAGCGAGAGGTGCGAGGGCGCATGACATGGGGTCGGCAATTGCCTTACATTTATAAATGTATGTGCGATAGAGTAGAGTACACGATCGTTACTTTTGGCATCCTCCTTCCAACCATGATGTCAAAAGCAGAATGGGGACCAAATTTAGTATTCATAAATCCAAGCGATCCCGTTACCAGGTCGCCATCATATATTCGCCGAACATTCGAACCGGTTCATGTCAATACTCTCAATAGTCCGCAGAACCATACAGGTCTTTTCTTGGATATAACAAAGCCTTGTCGATGGACAATCTCAAATTTAAATGGAGCATTGTGAGATATATACTTTTAGTCTTTAGCGTGCAAACTTTCTTTCTGCATGTAGGATTCGACTGGCTTTGCTGCACTTTTGAAATGAATTTTATGCTCGAGCTTTTGGAATGGCGTAGAGTATTCAATGGACCAAAGGCAGTCGAGTGATATTTTATGACTTTTTTCCGTGGGGGTTCTCTCTGCTGGATGGATTTATTGGAGCAACCTTTTAATACGCGGTGGGTGTCTGTAGCTTGTTTCATGTGGGAAATTTTGCAAAGCCTAAGTCTTACGTGATGATTACTGATAGAAATTAATTCCAACTTAGTGTTTATTTGGTGGTTTAATTATACAATCAGCTTTTCGAACCAATTGAAAAACCGGGCAGAGCTTTCGTATCATTGCAGGATTAACTAAAGCGCTAAACAAAAACACTAACAATTAATTATCCATGAGCTAAAAACCGTGTTTGTGCATGAATATTGTCCACATGCATACGAACACGCGACTCGCACACTAGAAAGCTCGCCAAGCTCCCCGAGGTCCAAAAATTGAGCCGCACGCACTCATTCCTTCACCGCCAGCCCCACTCCTGCGCTTCCGCCATGATACTTAAACTCCTCCAAGAACATGCCTCGAAGACAATTTCCTCGCGTCCCTATTCACAGCCATCCCCGGAGTCTTGGCCTGCAGAGCTGAGGTACTTGTTTTTCTGTTTCAATTTAGGTTACCTCGCTAACTCTTCCAGGGCCACGGCAAAAGACCTTCAAACAACCAACCCTGAGATTCTGGAGGAGCTATGTAGTACACCAGAAACGAGAACCTTGGAGGAACGGTACTGCAAGGTGTATAAAAGCCTCGATGCTCGAAGTCGGATTGGTACTTATTTAGTATAGACACTCGAGAATCTATCTATCTTCGACCTCTTTGTTTCCCTCAACGACCAGCCCGCTCCTTCCTATCCTCCGGCTACTGTCGAAAAAGTCCTCAAATGGCTCCTCTCAATGCTTCAACCACCATCTCAACTTCGCCCTCCAGATACTTACGATGACAACCCCTCAACTTCGCCCAATCCGGAAGCTCTAGCCCTATTCTGCGCGCTCTCGTCAACAGCTCTCCATCTACTTTCTCGTCTTCTATCGAAAACACAAATTTCCTCCGAGATCACACCGGAAATAACCTCGACCGTAGCGTCGTACGTTTTCGATGAGTTCTGGACAAACGCCCAATCTACGGAGATGGCGGTAAGGATATTGGAGGAACATAAGGGTTTGCTGGTAACGAGAGTGATAATGGTAGACCACATACTAAAGGGAATCGTCAAGCCACTGTTTGCGAAATCTGGAGGTGGGCATCCAGAAGTTACCACGGAGGGGAGGAGGGCGATAAGGGGTAATACGAAGAGAGAGTTTGGGATGGGAGATATTGGTGGGGAAGGACCGGCTTGGAGGGTAGAGAGGGTAGAGACTGTGGGACTGTTGCGATGGGTTTTAGTAAATATCGATGTGAGTATTGTTTTACGGATTTCTATTCTGATGAACTACTGTTTCGGAGGCGGAACGCTAATGTGGGAAATCTTACATAGGTAGACGAAATCGAACCAAACTGGCATCTGCTTGTACCCTCAATTCTGAAAACAATTGATTCTCCTTCAGTCTCCACTAAAGCTGATGGCTGTGTCCTGATCCGAACGTTACTGTCTCGAATCGAGGAGCTCCCAGCTTCTTCTGCCAAACCATCGCTCCTTAACAGAACCGGACTCGGCCCCGTGTTCTGGGATACTTTGATGCCGTGTCTTATGTTCTTGCCTCCATTGACACCCACAACTCAATCTATACGACTGCTGAACACTGCCTATGAGACAATTATATTGTTAGCGAGAGTTAGAGCAGGGAAAGCGGGACGGGAAAAGGCGAAGTTGCTGGATAATTTAGTTAGGGATGGTGTGATACGGGGAATGGCGTTTGCGGGGGAACAAGTGAAAGTTGCGGAGGTCATTATTCGGTGGACTGGGGAGATTGTGAGGGAGATGAGGGTTTGGGGGGTGAGGCATTTAAAAGTACGAGAGTTGCCATAAATTTGCGGTGTTTGCTCGCGAAGTAGAGTAGGGAGTTTGGCTGACATTCAAATAGACTCTTACTTCAATAATCGCCGACATCCTCGCCAACCCGTTCGGTACTACATACCCGCCGTTACTCCTCGCGGCGGTGAAATCATTGCAGGCTATTTTGGCGGTATGTTGGGTGCGATGTTCACCGTATAAAGCTGAGATCATGAGGGGGGTAACCTTTTGTTGGCGGAGAATATCAGAAGATGGGGATAAGAGCGAGAGAAAAGAATTAGAACAAGTTAAGGGGGAGTTGAGGAAGGTGGCAAAGATTTTGGAAGCTATATGCGAGAATACGGGAGGAAAGGACGTGGAAAAGTGGCTGGAGATTAGGGAAGGATTGGGGAATGTTGATGAGGTGTTTTTGGGGCTGTTTGGATAGTAATTATGTGTGGTGGGTTATGTAAGGCATTGATGGAGTCTTCGTTGAGAAGCGATATTTTTTTGAGAGTTCTAAAGGGATTGCAGGGGGAGTTTTCGGGAATGTTTTTCCTTCTGGGGTAGCAACCGCAACCCGGAATTGCTTAAATGACTAAATTTAGGTCACGTTTGATCAACGGATTCATTCCCGTATGGCTCGACCTTTAATTAGTCTAGTCTGGCGAGGAGTGCGAATTTGGATGTGACCATAATGTCACTAATATACTCGATATTTAGCTAAGCGATATTTGAGTGGGACTAGAGTAGATTATTCCATCAGTGTCTCCCCGTGGATATATTTGCAGTGTTCTAACGAATCTGGAGGAAGCAGTTTCACATAGGTCAGTCTGTGATCGGCGATCGACTACTCAGCCGATTTGAGTCAAGATATTTGATAAATAGGGTTAAGCATGCGCTAAAAGTTACAAAATGCTTTTGTTATCCACATCTGCCAACTAGATTCAAGAATTAGCTTGCCAATATCCATACAAAAATGGAAGAGAACAGAAAGAAGTAGAGGAAACTACACAAAGCTTTCCCAGTTAAGTTTCTGGAAGAGTCAAAACTTGAAGATTTATCTTTTGCCCACATGTTCAGTTTCATGATAATGACGAAAGTTTTCTTGGAAATGTCGAAAAGGCTCCCAAAGAGTAGACTAGTAATACAGCCCCTTGCGATGATGACAATGGCAATGACAATGGTGAGGCTGAGGACAAGGGTAAGTGGTAAGAGGATAATGGAAGAGAGAGAAATGGGCAGTATTCAGGAGGTAGAAGAGGAAGTCTTAGAGAATGCCTCTAGAATACCTAATCTAATATCATCTTAATTATTTCAGCCTTTTACAACTGAAGAATAGGAGGTTATCACCGAAGACATTTACTAGCACTAGTAAAGGTAGTAGTCATATTTATCTAAGAGCCTTCAATAATCAATACAGACTATACAAAGATGTAAAGTAATCCATTGTCCTAAAGGAAGCTTAATTGCACCTTCACTCCACCCCCTACACTCACATTTGGATTCCCTAAGCATCTTTGATACTTATAGAACTGGGACACATACACAGACTTAACTGCAAAAGCATAGGTTCTGTAGCTCTTATATACTAAACTGTAGAGGGAAAGGTCCACTACTCCTTACTAGGTAAAAGTGTGATACTAATGTAGGTAGACATGGCAACAGGCTGTGGAGTCCATAGACTATCTTAAGCTACCTACAGGTTAAACTACTGATTACCTTTCTTAGAACTACTAGGTTCAACTTATACCTAATAGAGTCAAAGGTAGTGTCGAGCCTTTACTAGAGCTTGAAAGTACCCAAACTAACCCCTTAAGAACTAGTTTTAACAGTTCCCACCACTGTCATACTCATTAGCCCTTTGCTACACTGACTACTACTCAGATATTGAATCTAGGGCAATAGGAAAGAGTTATCAGTAATGTATTAACTGAGCCCTCACTTCCTCGCCCTGCTTACCCCCTACACTCTTAATACTATTGCTTAACTATATAGAGCTCTGATAAGTTATTGTGACTTCTATATAACTTGATCTAAACTACACCATCTATCTAAACCTTCTATCCCCTATACAATCTTAGTCTACACTCTAAGAATAACTAGTAGAATTGCTTCTTAAGATAGGAACTTAGATAGAGTCTGCCATATAGTAGACTATTATTAGAACTATTCTTTGTTAACAGTGCATATCTTAGGAGGTAGAATAAAGCTCAGTAAAGATCCTACAGGTATGAAGCTATAAGTATTACTGAGTAAACTCAGATATCTTAACTTATTCTTCTCAACTAGACAAGATCCTTCTAAATCTATTAAGAGATGGAATGATAAATTAAATTTGCAAGGTAGAAGTAAATATATTCTTAAGACTTGAAGCTAGTCTTGAAGCTAAGGAAGAGAGAAGGAAAAGACAAAGAACATCTAAGTACACCTATATTTATAGAACTTTTCTAACCTAAGAAATGACTCATAGATGACAAAGGAGATAGAAGGAAAGAGACCCTGATAGATCATCCATGATAAATAACTATTTACTAATCACCATTCTTGCAAAGCCTAGAATAGTCCAGATTCCAGACAGGCAAGGATTAGTAATGTATAAGTAATGGATCGCTATAACCTCTAATATGTCATGTCCTCTTGCAATGACTAGCTCGATCGGTCAGGCCACCAATTCTACAAGGGTGACTAAGTCTCTGCATGATGTAGTAATGTTCAGATTATATGGGGTTATATAGATATTGCTCAACCATAGATCACCACTCTATGGTGGTATACTAGAGGTGTTATATGTAAGTGTAATAATATAGAGCTATACTCATCAGGTATAGCCTGCTAGCAGTGATTGGTATAACACTTACTGGTTATATTCTAGGTACTTATCTATCATTATGCACATCTGTAGTACCTTAGAACTATAACAATTCTTAGTATTATACAGCCATATAATACCAAACATTAAAATACTAATATAATATATAAAACCCCTCCTAAGGTATATATAATACACTATAAGCTAAAGATTATCAAGCCTTATACTATAATACTTTACAAATTCTCTCCTAGGGATACAAAGATATAGTCATTAATAAATACAACCTAAGTTAAACACTAGCTAGGGAGGAATAGTATAATGATAAAAAATGATCATTAGGCTTACCTCCCCTTACTTCTTTAACTAAGACCTTACTATAAACAAGTTAGCTAAACAAAACCTTACTAGTATACCCATTTAAACAATCTTTATAACATTATTCAGAGCCTTTCATATAACTATAGAATATACTCACAAAAACTTTGACAATAGTAAAGATATATATGATATTATATAGTTCTATAGCAAAGTACTCTAAATAGTATAGCAAGCTGTAGTATCTATAGATAAGTTTGTATAACTTAGAGACCTAAATACTAAACTTATCTAGTTAACTTAGGAACTATGTAAACTATCAGCTCACATATAAAGTCTATTAAAGCCCTAAGAATAGAGTGTACTAAAACTAATAACTACTATACTAGGTCCTACTATAAAGTCTAAACATACAAAAACTGAATCAAAAAACTTAAATCTGAAAGACAAACATAAGTAGTTGCCTTTAATAGTGAACAAAATCAAATTCGAGAGCTGTACTCACTCCTTGATAACCTAAAGCTGAAAATTGAAAAGAATACCAAGGTATATCAATTTTTTTTTTTTTGGTTTTTTGTTTATTTCATATCAATTGTTCTAGGTATAATCTCTATATATAGCCTCTTTAGCTATAGTATAAAAAAACCTCCTCTACCTCCACTTCAGAATAAAATAGTATAAAATCATACAAATATAATGAGATTTATAAAAAGGGAAAGGGAAACTATATCCTAATAACTAGGGGGAGGGCCTATAGCTTGAAAGGAAAAGTAAGAAATATGAAGAAGAAATAAAGTAACATTAAAGAGAATAGTAGAGGAAAATAGAAAAGTGAAGAAAAAATAAAAAAGTAGTAGAGGAAAAAGGAAAAGAAAAGAAAAGATATATATAAGCCTATACTACCCTACATTTTAACTACATCTAAGATTTTCTATGGTGTGAAGTCTACTATAGATGAGGGGTATATTGTTTTAATTTTAATAATAAATTATGCAAATTTGATTATCATATTCTTTAAAGACTATAACTATTCTAAAGTCTAGATATTCCTTATTAGGATCTCCTTATATTTTTCCTTACAACTAGGAAAATAGAAGTTAATATAGTCTAAGGTTTTGAGGTTAATATAGTACTAGGGGTATAAGAAAGTAGGGAGATGAAGAGGATATACTTCTCCCTCAGTTTACTGTTATATAGGTAGGGTATATACATAAACTTAATTGCAAAGACATAGCCATATATATAGGAGTGATCTCGCAAGCACTATCAGGGTAACCTTTCATATAGCTATGGAGATGAAAAGATTTATATCTCATAATATAGAACTTACATATTCTCATCTAGATATTTGGATTGATAGAAAGTAATATAGCTTAAAAATATGATTTTCCTAGAGCAAGGGGAGAGAGTATATATAAATGTGCTAAGAGTATTTATCTTTGTTCTTCTAGTACTACTTTCCCTATTATAGATGGTAATAGTATCATTTTATTAACCTAGTTTACTTTAGGACAGCATTTGATAAGAAAGGTACTGTCCTTAATATTCTTGTATTTAAAAGAAGGGCATCAATTAATAGGGTTATACTTACTCCTTATGGGTTTTTCTAGTTTTAGGTAATTCACTTATAGTAGTAGTATTATAGCAGGTATCTTTAGTATTGTAAGGTTCGGTAAAGTGCAAGTGCCACTCAATAAAGAATGTATTACTGAGTAAACTCAGATATCTCAACTGTGACGGATCACCCTATATGGTTCATATATGACTCAGTAAACATACCTTAGGCATGCTTCACAAACGTTACTATGTAAACTCAGATATCTTGGCTAAATGAAAGCTCAACTGGAAGATATCTTTCCTATGATGAACAGGGTGGACTTCAGGTGTGAAGACGAGAAAAGACGAATATATTCTTTAAGGCTCGAAGATAACTCAAAGGCTTTCACAATGGTGATCACAGAGAAGACAAGTAGCTATTGCTAAAGAAGGAAGGAAGGAAAGATAACAAGACAGAAATAACCGCGCGCTTATATATCCTATCCTTCACCTGAGCTGACAAAGAGATGACAAAGGAAATAGAAACACAAAGAACTAAGACCTGTTCTAGACCATCTCCTGATTCCTAATCGCCAAAACCTGTAGAAGAGTCCGGAAAGGACAGGACGCGATTAGTACTTGATTTGACTATGATCACCTATTACCCTCTTGGGCCTCACTCCTGATTTGTGATAATCTCTTACAATATGAGTCTGATCGCCCAATCATGACCTCATGGCTGACTAGGCCAATGTCGTATCATGCCAATAGCTGATCACATGCCCATGGGGCTGACTTCCCATGCTTAGTCAAGGCTAATGGCAAAGCCACACCATACCACGCCACACATAAGGTCATGTGACAGAGGATCATCTCCAGAGCACTTAACACAATAGTGAAGGGTAGAGACGGCATACTCACATGTTGACATTCTAAGTGTAACCTCTATCATAGCGCATCGTCCAGGTACCTTGACATGGACTACTACCAGTGTTCATAACACTACACCCCTTATAAGGTGCATGGTCCCTATGCGTATAGGAGTTAGATTTATGTCGATTCTCCTACTCTCCCTTAGAGTAACTGGGATGAGTGGACAGTTTCCTGCAGCCTGTAGAGGGAGATCATCCCAACTCAATGGAGCTTAAAGGGGACTCATGATCATGCGATGGACACAATGGTGTTACCACACTGCATTAAAGGGAAACTAACTTTGGAGGAAGGAGTGACTATACATACCTCAATTCCTCCATCTTTGCTTGCATGGTGCAGCCTCCTCTGACTCAGTAGCTTGGCACTCTGCCTCTGGATAGGCCTGTCAAAAGGTCACGAGAGCATTGATGGGTTCGCCATTGACTAGCAGTGACTCCAAGGGTTCCCAACTCCCCTCATCCTAAGAGTATCCTTCCCATAACACCAAGTATTCTACCTGCTTAATTTTCCAATTGTTCCGAACTTTGGTAATTTTGGAAACAAAGAAGTAATTCTCACCCTCCTCGATCTCAGGGGTAGGAGGAGGATGAACAGGGAACCGACCAGAAACGTAGTAGGGTTCTAGCTTAGAGAGGTGGAAAACATGGTGGATCTTCCAAGAGAATGGAAGCTTGAGTTTGTAGGCCCGAGGCCCAATGGGTTTGATTACCTCGAAGGGGCCTACAAACTTGGCATCTAGCTTACAGGAAGGTCAGGAGGGGGTGATATCATCTCACTTTAGTAGGACACGGTCTCCAGGCTTGAGAGCCAGGAAGGCTTGGTGAGACTTGTCATACCACGCAACCATCTTTTATTGAGCTGTGAAAAGATATTGCTGGATGGTGGTCCATTCTCCAGTTAAAGCCTCACTTCCCCAATAGGTAGAAACGGTTTGTACTACATCGAGCGATGGGTAATATCCAAAGTTGGCAAAGAAAGGGGACACCCCGGTAGAGGATGACTTAGGGTTATTGTACGCAAACTCTGCTAGGGCAAGAAAGAAAACCCAATCGGATTGCTCAAAGTTGACATATGCGCAGAGGTAAGCTTCTAGGACCTGGTTCAGGCATTTAGTTTGTCTGTCTGTCTAGGGGTGAGCCGCAGTGCTCTTTGACAACTGAACCCTGAGATTATCCATCACATGACCCTATAAGGACTTGAACTTAGGATCACAGTCAGAGATAATGTTGGCCGGAAGGCCATGGTGTCTCCACATCTCATGGATAAAGATTTTGGTGAGGGGCCTGGAGTCGACATTATGGCCAAGAGGGATGAAATGTGCCATCTTAGAAAACCGATCAAGGATCACCCACACTTTTGTGAAGCTGTCAGAAGGAGGAAGGTCCATTACGAAGTCCATGGAGATCCATTCCCATAGCCTGTAGGGTATCTCCAACGGAAGCAGCTGCACATAGGCCTTGTGTCGGCAGGCTTTATTCCATTGGCACTGGTCACACATAGAGATATACTCGTTTGTATCCTGCCTTCGATGTGGCCAGTAGAAGTCACTGTTGATAAGATCAAAGGTCTTATCTTGGCCTAAGTAGCCTGCCGTAGGGTGATCGTACCTGGACTGTAGGATCTGAGTGCAAAGAGATGGGGGTACATACCACAGACCATTCCACATTGGAAGGCCATTATGAACACAGTAGGGTTCCTGTGGCGAGTTCAGAATGCGTTGGCATGCAGGGTCAGTAGTAGCAGCTTCCCTCAAGGCTTAGTAAAAGGAAAGATCGAGCAAGGTATAACTTTTTTCGATCACAGCAATGTACTGTCATTTCTTGAGGAAGAGAAGACTGAGCTCCGGTGCCCCCTCCATAGGGATGTGGTCCCTACATCTGCTCAAGGCATCAGCCATGTCATTGGACTTACCTGGCTGATACACTACCTGGAAATCGATGGTGCCCAATTTCTCCATCCACCAGGCCTGTCTCCTAGAGAGGAGCTGAGTGGTCATGAAGTACTCCAGGTTCTTGTGATCCGTGATTAGCAGCACTAGATGAACCATTCCCTCACACCAATATCTCCATTGCATGTAAAGGCAGTCAAACACTGTAAGCATTTCCTTGTCATAGATCTCGTAATTCCTCTCCGCTGGTTCAAGTTTGCGAGAGTGGAATGCCAATGGGCTAATAGAGCCATCAGGAAACTGGTGCGACAGCATGCCCCCAAGGGCAAAGTCACTGGCATCGGTCCCAGCTTGAAGGGGGACTTGAGAATCGTGGTGGACAAGGATAGGTACAGAGGTGAAGAGGGCCTTAAGGGTCTTGAAGGCAGACTCCTGCTAAGGCTCCCAGGTCTAGGGATGGTCTTGTTTGGTGAGGTTTGTCAGGGGCGTCGCGATATTGGAAAATCCTTGGATGAAGACCTGATAAAAGTTGGCAAGGCCGAGAAACAAATAGACATCATAAACCGTGGTAGGAGTAAGCCAATCTTATATGGCTTGAATCCTATACTCAGACATGCTAATGCCCTTGTCAGAGATAATGAACCTAAGGAACTCCACTTCATGGACCGCCCAGATGCACTTCGTCAGCTTAAGAGCTACCTTATGGTGGTCAAGGTGCTTGAGAACTTCATGCACAAGGCAGTCATGTTCTTCCTTGGTGGCAGCATAGATCAGGATGTTATCCTAGTAGATAAGGACACTGAGATCTAGGAGGTCATGGAAGATCGTGTTCATCATTTCCTGGAAAACAGCAGGGGCATTGCAGAGACTAAATGGCATCACCAAATACTTGTACTGGCCGTAACGAGTGCAAAAAGATGTTTTCCACTCATCACCCTCAGCAATGTGAATGAGGTTGTACCTGTTTTTGAGGTTGAGCTTGGTGAACCACTGAGCATTGCCAATCTAGTCTCGAAGTTCGCCTATAAGGGGCAGAGGATAGCAGTTTTGAATAACGATCTTATTTAAACCCCGGTAGTCAACATAAAGGCAGAGGGAACCATTAGCCTTCTTCACGAATAGGATAGGAGTGCCTGTGGGAGACTTGGAGGGCCTTATCTTTCCCTCCTTGATCATCTGATCAAGGTACTCACGTAGGGCCTAGAGCTTAGTCTCAGATAGACAGTAAAGCGGGCCCCAGGGAGGAGTTGTCCATTACTTTAAATCAATTTTGCAATCCCATTCTTAATGGGGAGGGAGCGAAGAGGCTAGATGTTTAGAGAAGACAGCAGGATAGATCTGTTCCTACTTATCACCTTCAGAGGTCAAGGAGATGGAAGACCGCATGAAGAGCTCGGCAAAGTTGCCCACTGGAGCTGTGGTCATGGCGGTACACCAACGACGGACAACTCCTTCATTGACTGGGGTGTCCACCCACCTAAGCAGTCTGCCACTGACAGCCTCAGAGTTGGTGTAGAAGTCATCATCCTTGATCAATTCAAATGCTGAGGCCATCTGGACATTAGGCATCACAAGATGGTTCTTGCATTTGGAGGAGGGGAATCCCACGAGAATAGCCTGGTCATAATCAACCTATAGTTCATGATCTTGGAACCACTTGACAGGAAGATATATGTCCACCTCTGGAGGCATAGAACCAACATCGAAATCAATGAGTTCACGATTGGTTGAGGAACTGCATCTGGAGCTTAGGAGTGTAGTACCACTCCTGACGACAGGAACCATCATAGGCGAAGATGTTGACTGCCTTGGACTGCTTCTTCTTGAGGACAGGGAGCCGATCTAAAATATAAGCACCGGTCGCTCCATTGTCCAACTTGGCTATAGCTATAATCACGTATACTTGGGGACCCTCAACAGTATGGGTTTTCCAGCATAAAGTGACTGGAACTGTAACACACCTGCCCTGGGTAGGGCCTTCTTTGGAGGAAACTATGGTTAACATAATGGCAGTAGCGAATACGTTCCCTGATCTCTCCTGGGAAACTCGTGGCCGGAGCTCGCTATGTATCTTGTCTACAAGGAGGTTGTTCCAAAATGCAGGAGTTGGAAAAGCAGTGGCAAAGGGGTAATCGATGGATTATAAAGAATAGTGGTCACTATACGGCCAGCATATTTCGACCCGGAATAGGTCCTCCTCAGGCAGAACTTGCAAAAGAGAAGGAAATACAACATCTAATCAATACCTCTAGAAAAAGAAGGAAAATAATACATGAGGGTATCATAACAGTCATAATGGATATTAGGTCATAACACATCACTCATGGGTATCATCAATTATATTAACCTCAATACTGGCAGGCCTACCCACCAAGAACGCAATAATGGTTGTGAACACCAGCTCCTTAGTAAGAAAAGCACAAAGGAAATTTTAAACAATGGTCTTAAAGGAAATTTGGTGCAGCAAAAATTCAATCCTTCAATCTAACTGGGACTTAAAGGAAACAGAGAACAAAGGAAAATAGGAGAGGTGGCGTGGGATGCCACAAAGGAAAAGGGGCACTTACACTATGGGTATGTCATCCCTATCCTTCCAGTTGTCTGGGAGATTGACCACTCTTGCCGCAGATATCTTTTGCTGCTTAGTAGAGGAGGAATTCCCATCGTCCTCTGCCTTGCATTTAGTTAATGTGGATGTAATCTTGACTGCAGAGATCGAGGACTTCCTCGTGGAATAATAGTCCTTAACACTATGGTGTTTGGACAAGCAGTGCAGACAGGCCTTGTTCTTCTTAGCCTACTCCTTCTCTTCCTCGGTGAGCTGAGGAAGCTTCCCCTTATCCTGGGAAGAGGACCCCAAAGGATGCTTGTCCTGGGTCTTTCTCAGCTTAGTAGAAGGAGTAGACTGGCCAGAGGTCTGCTTAGTCGATTGTCCCTTCTGGGACTCCTAGATAGCTACCTGGGTATCCTCTATTACTAGGCCCACCTGTACCACATGAGATAGCCACTGGGCTGCCAGGGTCTCATGGGTGGTCTGGGCCACCATCGCCAGGCAGAGATCTTCCTTTAGGCCCCTCTCAACCCAAAACTTGAAGGACTCTTGGTCGCCTTGGATGACCTGGTTGAGAGCCTCCATATAGGTAAGGTAGGAGAGGATACCCTTGGTTTACTTGGCATTACTCATCTCCCTTATAGCCTGGGGTTTGGTGGTAAAGGCCACGAAGTATGTCTTTATGGTCTTGGTATAGTCGTCCTAGATTGTGTTCTGCTGGGTCCAGCGGTGAAAGTTGGCTTGCCACCAGATCTACGCCGTACATGTCATGTACATGGATGCAAACCTGGTCTTGATCTAGTCGTGTGGAAAGGCATATGACTAGAGGGCAAAGTAGTTCTTGCACTACTCGATGAACTTCCTTATGTCCTCAGCCTTTCCCAAGAACTTTTCTGGATCCACTGGCTTGGGACCCTTGAAGGAGGCAGACAGGACAGGAGGCAGGGCTGGTGTAGAGCGATTTGAGGTAGGATCTGGTAGGGCAGTTTGCCCAAGGACTTCCTGCATTATCTGCCTGACATCACTCTCATTTAGAGGATGAGGAGAGGTCAGGCAGGGAGGTGGTGTGAAGGAAGGGATGGAGGTTTGCCTCTACCCCCTTGAAGGTCCTGCAATGGTAGAACGGGGTACCGGAGGCAGAGGAGGAGTAGGGGAGATGGGTCAGGAAGGAGGCTGAAAGGAAGGTAGGCCTGTACAGAAACCCCTTGGCCTGGGTTAAGGAGCAGAGATGTGGGTCTCCAGGTCGTCAACATTGATGGGGTCATCTAGGTTTCTAGAAACCGGTGGCGAGACGACGGACCTATAGCACTCCCTATACTGATAGTACAGATCCTTCTATAGCTTGGCATCATCGTTGGCCTTCATCAGGTCTTCCCTGAGCTTGACCACATCTTCCTTCCTCAAGGTAGACCTAGCAGAGAGGTCTTTATTCTCTGCCCTGAGGCGCAAAATGGTGTCATTCGCCTCGCTAAGCCTAGCTTAGAGAGGGACCTCGCCCTGCTCCAAGACTTCTACTCTGGCCTTTGCCTTGGCCAGGCTCACCATCAGAGTGGCAATTTTCTCATTAGGAGAGGCCAACAGGTGCAGAGCCTGGTCTGCCAACTATTGGCGAAGGTCGGCTAACTTCTTGTTCAGGTCCAACACCACATCTTAATGATCCTTGTTAAGGGTGTTGGTATAGTCCAACTCTCTCTGAGCAAAGGACTCATGCTCCTTCTAGATCTGCTCAATCGCAGACAGGAGCAAATTTGTCATCATAGGGGGGAAGGCCATGGACAACTTGGGGAGGGGTTTGTGGATTGTGCGGTGAAGCACTATGGTAGCGTAAACAATGGATGCCACGTCGTCCCGCTATTTCTGAAACTCCTCCTCAGTGTCTTGAAGTACCTGTTTGAAGGGCTCTTCCCCCAAGAATTGCTGAGCTTTGTGCAGGGCTTAAACCGTGGCTATGTAGTTATCAATGACTAACTTTTGGTGCTGGTTGGCATAGGCCAACTCGGCGGTGTTGAGATTGATTGTGGCCTCCTTGTGCATGGACATATTAGAGGCCAAGGAACAGGTGGTCTAAACTGTTCAGGCTGAAGGGTTGGTGAGCTGAGAGCCCACGATGAGAGTAAGAGAGGATGCATCAGGCATCAGAATGTCAGAAGAGGAAAAAGCCATCTTCTTTAAAGAATATAGTGTGACAGATCACCCTATATGGTTCGTATATGACTCAGTAAAGATACCTCAGGCACGCTTCGCAAACATTACTGAGTAAACTCAGATATCTCAGTTAAACGAAAGCTTAACTGGAAGATATCTTTCCTACGATGAACAGGGTAGACTTCAGGTATGAAGACGATAAAAGACAAATATATTCTTTAAGGCTTGAAGATAACTCAAAGGCTTTCACAATGGTGATTGCAGAGAAGACAAGTAGCTATTGCTAAACAAGGAAGGAAGGAAAGACAACAAGACAGAAATAACTGCATACTTATATATCCTATCCTTCACCTAAGCTGATGAATAGATGACAAAGGAAATAGAAACACAAAGAACTAAGACCTGTTCTAGACCATCTCCTGATTCCTAATGGCCGAAACCTATAGAAGAGTCCAGAAAGGACAGGATGCGATTAGTACTCGATTTGACTATGATCGCCTATCACCCTCTTAGGCCTCACTCCCAATTTGTGATAGTCTCTCACGATACGAGTCCGATCGCCCGATCATGACCTCATGGCTGACTAGGCCAATGTCACATCATGCCGATAGCCAATCACGTGCCCATGGGGCTGACTTCCTGCACTTAGTCAAGGCTAATGGCAAAGCCACACCATGCTACACTACGCCATAAGGTCATGTGACAGAGGATCGTCTCCAGAGCGCTTAACACAATGGTGAAGGGTAGAGACAGCATACTCATATGTTGACATTCTAAGCATAACCTCAATCATAGTACATCGTCCAGGTACCTTGATGTGGACCACTACTGGTGTTCATAACATCACCTGTTCCAAGTCTAGATCCACAAATACACTTTCCTACATCAAAGAGAGAGAGAGAAGCAAAGTTAAAGAGTGAGAACAAATATATTCTTAAGGCTCATAACTAGTGTATAGACTAAATAGAGAAGAAAAGGAAAGGCAACAGAAGATAATGATGATGATTATTCAGTTCAATTCAGTAACTACTCTAGTTCTTCTATAGCTACTTAAGTCATCTGCATGTAGTCCACAACTATGGTGTATCACCCATTTTTTCACCAACTGAACTGAAAAAAGCAAAAGAATAAAGGAAAAAGTATCACAATCTAACCATGCAATCGGGCGCCCTAGTCGCAGGACAAAGCAGAAAGTACATGTAAGCAAAAACCAAACAAGAAATGGGTCAGACCCTGCTACTCCTCTCTGAAAGGCAATAGAAGATAATGATGATGATGATTCAGTTACATTTGGTAACTACTCTACTTCTGCTATAACTACTAGGGTTGTCCGCATATAGTCCTCGACTATAGCGTATCACCCATTTCTCCCTAATAGAACAGAATGAAAAGAAAAAAAAAAACAAAAGAAAAGGTATCATAGTCTAACCATATAATCAGGTACACCCTCTTGTAGGACAAAGTAGAAAGAACATGTAAGGAAAGAAACATAACAAGAAACAGCGACGACCCTCCTACTCCTCTCTAGCTAGGTGAACCTTAGAACAACCAGTAGACTATGAGGTACTAGTATATACAAATCATATAAAGGAAAAACATAAGAAAAGAAAAAGCCAGAGAAAACCTAATAAAAAGAAATTATTACCGAGCTAGCTAAGATAGCGGTCCTTAAAAATAAGATGGAAGGCCGAGAGGGGGAATCCTAAGATTCCATCGATTCAGCAGCTGTGGAATGTAGATCATCTACCCTTTAGTTCCTCTGGGATGAGACTTGGAGGTATTCGGGGTAAGTGGGATCATTGGTAGTATGGGGAGTGAGGTAGTGAGCACATTTAAGCATGGTGTGATCGCATACCATTCCTTTACATTTACATTCTGTGTTGCCACAGGAATGTTCGAAGAGAGCATGGGGGCCGGCATAGAGTTGGCATAGTGGGGGGTATATGCACTTTAGCTGATGGTGGCTATAGTGGCAGCCACATGTACACTGAGTAGCGTAGGAGTAGGAAAGGTATCATTTGGTCCTGTGCACCTTGTTAAGGATGGAGAGAC
Source organism: Phymatotrichopsis omnivora (assembly GCA_016880775.1). Taxonomy (NCBI): domain Eukaryota; kingdom Fungi; phylum Ascomycota; class Pezizomycetes; order Pezizales; family Rhizinaceae; genus Phymatotrichopsis; species Phymatotrichopsis omnivora. The sequence goes on along the minus strand of JABYPW010000006.1, from coordinate 47,740 downwards.
CTTGGGAAATGTAGTAGTCATTATTGTTCACAATAATAGTAATAACCAAAGAGGAGGTGGTTTTGCCAACGAGCTTATCCTTAGATGCTAGCCAGTACAGGGTCTGAGTAATGAGGACTCCATAGTTATATGTCTCAATCTCATTTATGATCTTGGTCATGTATTCTACCTTGGAGGTGTTGGGGATGGGGGTATGTACATTGTGCACAATGTTCTTCTTGTAAAGGAAGTTTTCCTATATGCCAGTGGTACTGGGGAAGTGCTTGTGGACAGCTTCTCCACGGTCACCTTGTAGGTCAGTACTTGCTAGGAAGTAGTGTTCTCCATGATGGAGAGGAAGATGTTTCAGGGGCCTGCCTGGCAGACGGGGCAGATGCGGTAGGTAGATGGTGCTTTTTTGTCAACAAGCGCTTTGTTGATGTCATTGCAAATAGTGAGAGGGTTGAAAGAGGGAATTTCTCCCTCTAGGTTAACAATTATCTCTCTCTCCCTCTTGGACAGATACTTTGGAGGGGGAGGAGCATTAGTAAGGGGGGGGTAGTGTAGCTAAGGCTTTACCCTTGTTTTTTCGAACTACCCTGAAAGGCAATAGAAGATGATGATGATGATGATTCATTTCTATTTTAACTATATGAGGCTACATATTTCATATATTCTCGACCTATAGCATCGAACATATCAGGGCGGTCTGCATACCGTCCATGACTATGGCGTATCGCCCTATCACAAACAAAGAAGAAAAGAAACTAACTGTTCAAAAAACCCTTGAAAATTTCCCCCAAAAGCCTAAGCGAGTGACTAGATACATGAAAAGGAAAGTAAAAGCTATCTCCTCTACTCAAGAATATCTTCACTAGTTCTGGGCAATGAGGTGACTATCAGCATCATGTTGGTGCTAGCAGGCATGGTTGCAAGTGCTAAGCAAGCTGGCATTCTAGCAATCAGTTTGGTTTGTATTATTTATAGGAGGTAGGGCATCCTGCGGGAGGGGGAAACATATTGACTGTATTGGTTTAGTTGGTTTTGTTTTAGGTTCCTGACTTTGGTTTATTTATGTTGGTGCTATGAGGGGCACTGTGGTATTGATGTAACCGTGGAAAGGGTCACTTGGTTGTCTTGTGCAATCACTCCAGGGGGCCTATGCAACCCTCCTAGTAGCTCTGAGAGTATTACATATTGGAGTTTTGCATGGTCGGAGGCTTACTAAGTAGACCTGGAGCAACAGGATGATCCTGTATTGAAGGCAATAGAAGATGATGATGATGATAATTCACTTCTATTCGGTAACTACTATACTTCTTCTATAGCTACCTAGGCTGTCTGCATGTAGTCCTCAACTATGGCATATCACCCATTCTCCCCCAACAGAAATGAAAAACAAAAGAAACATGATCAAAAAATAAGTACACAATATCGTGCTAATACAGTAAAAAGTGTGCTACAAATGGTCCTGCCAACTAGTCCTCCCATCCAATGTTCCTAGTGAGGCGAACCTTACAACAATTAGCTACTAGACTCTTACAAAGAAAAGAAAATGAAGAAGAAAAAACAAAGTGGAAAAAGGAGAAAATAAAGGAAATTCCTCTTCAAACTGCTTAAACCTTTTCAGCTAAAGGAAAAAATCGAAACAAAAGGTAAAGAAAATTAGACTCTACCCATAGTGATGGTAATAGCTTCCTCCTTCCAGGCAGTGGCCAGTGCTTTCACTTGGATGAACGCTGTGCTAGAGGGGTTTAATGCAGTGTACTTTCCTTTGTAGTTTGCACACTTTAAGACTATATCGTCGCATAGTCTTGCGACCTTGGTACATTCTTCATGTCTGCAGGTATGCTTCGAGGCATGGTGCACATCTGTGCACATGTTGTACTATGGGGGGGAAGGCAACAGAAGATGATGATGATGATGATTCATTTCTATTCGGTAACTTCTCTACTTCTTCTATAGCTACCTATACCATCCGCATGCAGTCCTTAACTATGGTGTAGAAGGCAACAGAAGATGATGATGATGATAATTCATTTCTATTCGGTAACTACTCTACTTCTTCTATAGCTACCTAGGCTGTCCGCATGCAGTCCATGACTATGGCATATCACCCATTTCTCCCCCAACAGAAATGAATAAAAGAAAAGTTCTTGCTGGCATCTAGGACAATATAACCTTCCTTTTCTCTAGGGGAGGTGTCTGGACAGTTGTGAGCTTCCCAATTGAATTTGGAAAATGACTTAGCTGATATTTCAGGGCAGTTGAAATGTGGAATCTTCATAGAGGGATGGGTAGCAGGTATAACCCTTAGCCTTAAGGGCTCATTCTTTCTATGCATGGAGGAAGTTTTGTTTGATTTGTTAGAGGGCTTTTTCTTTACTGTGTAGGGATAGTATCCTTTCACCGACTAGGACGTTGAAGGGGTTCCATACAGTGTCTCGATCCATGAAATGTTTGAGGCTTTTTGCTACTGCGTCTATATGTGGGGGAGTTAGGGCATTAGTACTGGATTTAGAGTTCCACTGGAGTACCTGTTTACCTTGGGATTTTCCTTTCATCATTCTGATGCCCATTTTCAGCCTAGCAGTTTCATTGTCTCTATTATCATTCTAGAGAGGAAAAGTTATAGTGAAGGCTAAGCTGACCAGGTAGTCCAGGGGAAGCGTTACTACTCAAACTGCATCCTATTACTGTATGTATTGATAGAGAAGCTCTGGGGGTAGAATTCGTGCAAGGCTGTAAAGGGGTTCTACCTATATGGTGCTAAACATCCAGTGATCCACCTTGCAAATTAGTTGAAGAGCGTTCTGAGCTTGTTAGTAGTCCTGGCATGCCTGCAATAGAAGTGACTAGGGGGGGGGGGGGTGAAATTTAATATTATTTTATCTTTACGACCCCGAAGGGGTCATATAAAAGAACCTCCATGTGTAGATATATAAAGCTATGACAGAGGTAGAAAACAGCTGACTTAAGGTCAGTAGCACAGTGCAACAGAAGAAGATGATGATGATTATTCATTCTTCATTTTCTAAACTACTCTTCACAGCTTACAAAAGAATCTGCATAAAGTCTAAGACTATGGCATACCCAAAAGAAAGAACTAACTAAATAAAGAAACTACCTGTTCAAACAAAGATCTGAAAAAACAACAGGCAAAGCTAAACGATCTGAAAAAGCAGGTAACAGCATTTCCTCTACCTCAAATCCACCATCACTAGACAAAGGAGACAAGGATATAGGAGAGATGTACAAAGGAGAAGGTGCAGATGGTGCCTCAGCAGGATCAACATCTGTGAAATTCATATCGAGCTATAAAATAGTATGCGCCCATGGGCCGCAGGATAAACACCTACTTGGGGTTCTAGGAGATGATAGGAGGGTACAAGATCTAGGTTTATAGGTAGGGATACTTACTTGTACTTGAAACTTGTACTGGTTTGGGTGAAGGGGTTGCTCAGTTCTGGTGGTCTTTAGGTATTTGGTAAGTTTTTGGAGCAGTGACGGGCTGTTGAAGATTTGCGTTAGTAATGGATTTCCTGGCAGGAATTTCTCTCTTTCTAGGATTTGTTCTTTGCAGGTCCTGCTAGCATACTCAATAGTCTCTGGTTCATGGTGGTATATAGGGTAGTAGGATCTTGCTTCTCTCCAGGGGAGATGTCCAGACAGGTGTGAAATTCCCGATCATATTTGGCAAAAGGTTTGGCTGATATTCCGAGGGAGCTGAAAAGTGTAGTCTTTGTGGAGGGAGGGATAGCAGGTATAACCTTTGGCTTCCTTGGTTCTTTCTTTCTATACCTGGAGGAAGTCTTGTTTGATTTGTCAGAGTGCTCTCTCTTTACTGTGTAGGGAGGGGGTCTTTTCGCCTACTAGGATGTTGAAGGGGTTCTAAATGGTATCTTGATCTATTAAATGTTTGAGGCTTTTTGCTAGGGCATCTATGTACAGGGGAGCTATGGCATTGGTTCTGTCCTTAGAGTTCCACTGGAGTACTTGTTTGCCTTGGGACTTTCCTTTTGTCATTTTGATACCCATTTTTAGCCTGGCAGTTTCTTTATCTCTGTTCTTACTCCAGAGAGGGAATGTTGGGGGAAAGGCTGCGGTGACTGGGTAGTCTGGAGGGAGTGTTGCCACTCGAATTGCATATCATTGCTGTAAGTACTGATAGAGGAGTTCTAGTGGGGGAATTTGTACAAGGCTGTGGAGGGGTTCCACTGGTGTGGTGCTAAAGCATCCCGTGATACATCTCACAAACTAGTTGAAGAGCGTTCCAAGTTTGTTTGTAGTTCTGGTGTCCAGTTGAAATACTATCACTGTGAATATAACTTTTGGGATCATTATAGACACGACCAGTTTTCTAGCATTGTGTGTGGTAAGCCCTTTCACTTGTCCTATGGCCCTGCACTAGCCTCCATAAGCCTAGGGTTCCTATAATCCTTTGTTAAAAGTGGGCCATTGGTTTTTGTTTTCAATCTATGAAATACCCTAGGTACTATACCAGCTGTTTGGGCATGATCGGGGTGCTTCCAAATATAATAGGATTAAGGTCTTCAGGTTCGCCCTTTTCAGTAAGCATTCGCTAATGGATGAGATCTGTTTTATCATGCAAGAAGAGAATGTGCAGCTCTATTCCTTTTTGTTTGACTTGTTCAAACCTGTCCTTAATCTTAAGGGAATTGTGCTTTTGTTCCTTAGAGTAGACTGTAATCGATACATCATCTGTGTAGCTTTTGATGAGGCTCAGCTCTTCAAGGTCATGTATTGGATTTATGTATATGATGAAAAGGAGGGGGGACAGTGGTGAACCTTGTAGCATCCTTACTTGTATTTTGAAGTAGTGGTTGGGCGAGCCTTTGTATTGCAGTTTGATTGTGTACTGTATGAGGAAGGAAATGATCTAATGTACCATATACTCTAGAGTATCACCCTCCTGAAGCTAGTCTTAGAGCTTTTTATAGGTCATGTTATTGAACACTCCTTTGATGTCGAATAAACCTGTGGTGACCTTGTATCCTGCTTTTTGAAGTATGTTGATCTTGTAGAAGAGTCTGGTAATGGCATCGTCTATTGCCCTGTTTCTGATCATCCTATACTGGTACTTGGATATTATGTTGTAGGACAGGGCATGTTCCATTACCCTTTGGTTGACTATTTTTTCTAGGATTTTCGAAAGGGTATTAGCCAAGTTTATTATGTGATAAGCTTTAATGACATCGTAGTTTTCTTTGTTGGGCTTTAGGATAATGACTCATAGGCTTTCTTTAAGGTTTTTTGGGAGCACTCCATGTTGCAGCATGATTGTGAGTAGGGTGGCCAGGACATGTGGGCACTGTCGGTTGATTTATTTCTATATGCTGTAAGGGATGGTATCCAGGCCTAGGGTGCTTGTGTTCTTGGTCTTGCTAAGAGCTTGTCTAATTTCTTCGCTTATTACCAGTGGGGCCTCCAGGTACCACTTAAGTTCTAGTGGGTCTATCTATGGTCTTCCTGGGAACATTCTGTCTATGATTTCTTTGGTATAACTTTTAGCATTGAGGGCCTTGATATTTGCTATCCTATCCTCTTTAGGTTGAGTGCGAAGTCAGCTAATCTTCCATATTGCATTTGCGTCTACGTTGCTAATCTAGTTATTCTAGTAGGCATCTTTACTGTTCTGTATTGCCTCGTAATACCTGTTTTAGGCTAGGTTTCCGGTTCCAATATATGAATAGTTCTTTTTGTACTTTCTAGTAGCTGAGTGGAAAAGTCTTCTAAGCTGACTCAGGTCTTTTTTCCACCATGGCTTGCTGTAGGAAGTTATCTTCTTTAGGGGGACACTTTTGGTAATTATGGTATAGAGTTAGAAGAGTCGCTTATGCAGCCAGTTCTCCACCGGCTATTGTGCTGGGTCATAGTCGAGATCCATTTGCTTAAGTTCTTCTCTGATCATTGACAGTTGTGTTTCATCTAGGATATTGAAGAGTTTCCAGTTGGGTTCTGATTTTTGGGTTATCTCTACTGGGAGAGATGTGTAGAGCATGACTAGACTATGGTCACTTCCGAAGTCTTGTTAAACCTGTACCGTCCTAGTCTCCTGGAGCCCTTTTGTGTTTATCCACCATAGGTCCAGTACACCACTTTGTCTGTGTATGGGGTCGATCCTTGTGAAGGTACCTGGTTCATTTATGAAGGTGTACTGATTTAGTGTAGCTTTCTTTACCAGTGAGTTGGCTTACCAGAACTATTTTCCGTCATGTACCCTGAAAGGTTCCCATAGGGGGTGATGTAGGTTAAAGTCCCCTCCTATTATCCTGGTTCCATTTTGTTCTTTGAAGATCTTCTCCCAGTACAAGTCAAGTGCAAGGTCTATGTCCCATAGACAGTTATATAGGGTGAAGAATTGAAAATTATATCCTGAGATTTTGTGCTGAAATTCTAGTGCAACTATGTTTGGTAAAGAAAAGTCAAGAGGGATAGGAAAAACAGAATACTCATCAAGAAACATGTCCTCCATATATACTACCACTCCCAGTGTTTTTCCATATCCTCCTCTTGGCATGAACATCCGATATCCTCAGCTGCTCATAGGTTTGTTGTTGTATAGAAAGGGTTCTTGTATTGCGATTATTGTGTTCAGTTTTTGAGTGTTTTGTTGCATGAAATGGATGAAGGTTTTGTTGCTCTTCTGTACATTGAAGGTGACTAGTAGGGGGGTTTTAGTTTTTCTTGGTTTTCTTTCAGTCTGGTTTTTGAGGGTGTTGTTGTTCTTTCGTTCCAACATTAATTATGTCCGGATGGTCCTGCCGCAGCTTGTTATTTTGCTTGTCTCATTTGAATAACCTATACATTGTATTCCTTGTATGCTCCTCATTTTGTTTCACAATCTAGACAATCTGCAGCATATCCCTCTCCACAGTTAATGCATTTGGGATGGGTGTATATACAGTATTTTCCTGACTTTTATTCTCTTAAGTTGGGACCTTGGCATATGACACCTTTATCGATTTTGCAGGCTCTGGGGTGGTCTTTATAGGTGTGATCAATCAGTCTACAAAGTCAGCATACATCTGTGGTTGCTCTGCAACCTGACCTAGGGTGTCCTAGCTTTCAACATTTTGTGTATTGGGTGAAAGGTATAGCCAAGTATATGAGTTCTACTTTTCTAAAACATTTGAATAAGAAAACTTCTCCCTGGCTATTTTTGATTGTTCAGAGGCAGTCTGAGGTAATTATGACAGCAATACAACAGCATGGTTTGGGTTCTCCTTAGGGCTTTATGATCCTAACACTTGAGATTTAAACTCTGGTGCTATTGTAGATATAATCTCCAACTAGCTCGTGTAGGTCTAATGGGTCTTCAGGTAGGAGTTGTCTAGGGATGCCATGAATCATGACATTAGAATTGACTAGGGCATATCTAACTGGTTGGAATTTGTGATCATTTTTTGGAAGCTTGGTTTTTGGATCTTTGACAATATTCTTCTCAAAGTGTTTTTTGACGGCTTCGTATATGGCGGCATTGAATGGAGAGTATTCGACTGCTTTTTTATGAGGGGGCGTAACAAGGGAGACTGTTTCTCTGATATTGATGGAGGTGTGCAGGAGTCTATCAGTTGTTTTTCCTTATTTTTGGAGGGTGCAGGCAATCGCATTTGGAAGAGTCGCTACTATATAGTCTTTTTCCTCCACATATTCTATCTTCTCCTTAAGTAGATACATTCTTCTTCCCGTGAAGGGGATTTGTATAGCCTATAGCTTTTGGTTTTTGGTCTCCTTAGTTTTTTCAGTGTCAGTTTTCTTTTCTTTTTTGTTGCTGCTTGGTGTACTGGCGCTGGTGGCAGCTGTGTCTGCATATGACTTTTGTTTTTCTTTGGAGCTGGGGTTTTCTAGTTTTCAGGTTTTTGGAAGGTTTTTCATGATGCTAGCCATAAGTTCTCCTATAGAGGGCCTGGGGATTGTTGGCTGGGCTATCATTCTGTCGATTCTTATCTTAAAGACCTAGTCTTCTAATTTTTTATTAGCTTTCTTGATGTCTAACAATTCTTCATAGAGGGTATCAAATTTTGTTTGCATGTATTTGGTGATGCCATCAAAGGATGCTATGAGAGCTTACATGATGATGGCTTCACTGGTGGGGATATTGGTATTCGTGTGTACAGAGTTGGCCAGGTTAAGCACTAGGCCTCCAGTAGAGGGATTTCTAGTAATGTCTGCTCTTTTATCCTAGGCTGGTTTATTCGCCCAGTCATTCATGAGTTGTGTAAGTGGGGTAGGAGATGGGGAGTTCTGTGTTTGAGTCATTTGTGTGCTCTCTTTTTCTTTCCCTTTACTTTTCTTGGGGGTCTGGTGTGGTGTTGGGTCGTCATCTATTTCGACTTCTGTTTTGCGATATAGTTTGTCGGTTGTCTAGGGATGGGATCTATTAGGTTTGCCTTCCTAAAATGGTTGTGCTTTTGCTATTAGTTCTTGTTGTACTTGTGGGGAAAGTCCTTCCGATGCTTGCTGTCTAAGCTTGCTTGCCAAGTGGTCAGCTAGTGCTCCTGAGAGTTCATCTTCACCATCGCTGTCATCATCTCCCACTTGTAATTCTAGGGCACTGTGTAGGTGTCTAAAGGCTAGGCTATCAAAAAGGCCTCTAGCCTGGGTATTTTGCTAGGCTGTTGGGTTGACATAGGTCAGGTCCAGGGTAGGAGTTAACTCTCTTAAGCTTCTTATAGATCAGGACCTGAAGACCCTTTACCTTGTCGACTAAAAAGGAGGCATGTTTGTGTTAGTGGGGGTAGTGGGTTAGGTAGTTATAGCTTAGGGGAAGGCTTTGGTGAGGCTAGGTCTAGGGCTTCCTATTACAGTTGGGGGGGAATCTTGTGAAAAACCTCAACACCAGAGCACACTACGGTAGTGATGTCTTTACCTGAGGGCCCATCAGTTCTTTAGTCTATCTAAATAGTCCTCTATGAGGCAATCCCTATCTGGGATCCTATTTGGAGACCAAGAGGCTAGGGTACCATTACTTGAGATTAAAGCTTGGTATATTGTAGGAAACAGGAAGCGTATAATGAGAGGAGGAAAGTTATGGTTACGTTCAGGTGTTCTGAGAAGCCTGAGTGCAATAGAAGATGATGATGATAATTCAATTCTGTTCGGTAACTACTCTACTTCTTCTATATCTACCTAGGTCATCTGCATACAGTCTGTGACTATCGCATATCACCTGTTTCACCTCTTACAGAAAAAAGAACAAAGGAAAAGAGATCAAAAACTAAGTACACGATGTCGTGCCAGTATATTAAAAAACGTGCCACATATGGTCCCGCGAAATAGCCTTCCCGTCTAATGTTCCTAGTGAGGTAAACCTTACAATAACTAGCTATTAGACTCTTACAAAGAAAGGAAAGTGAGAAAAACAAAAGCAAAGTAGAAAAAGGAGAAAGAAAGGGAAATCCTCCTCAGACTGCCTGAACCTTTTTAGCTAAAGGAAAAAATCAAAACAAAAGGTAAGAAAAATTATACGCCACCCATAGTGATGGTAATAGCTTCCTCCTTTCAGGTAGTGGCCAGTGCTTTCGCTTGAATAAATGCCGGGTATGAGGGATTGGAGGTAGTGTACTTTCCTTTGTAGTTAGTACACTTTAGAACTGTATCATCGCAAAGTCTTCCGACCTGGGTGCACTCTTTGTGTCCGCAGGTGTACTTCAAGGTGTGGTGTACGTCTGCATACATGTTGTATCATAGGGGGTTTCGGCAGCAAGCTTGGTTGTGACCAAACTCTTGGCAGTTAGTGCAGCATGTCACAGAGTTAAAGGCAATGTACTTCTTGACATGTCATTTGTAGGTAAGGATGGTAAGTCCTTGAAGAATGCACTTTTCATTGTCATCATCAATGACTATGATGATCAGGGAGGATGCATGTTTGCCGGTCTAGTCGCTTTCATGAAGGAGCTACCGGGGGTTTATACGAGGGTGACACCCTTGTTGAGTGCAACAGAAGTGACTTTACTTGTCCTCCCTTGGATCACTGATGTATGGACGAGGGGTTGCACTCAATTAAGAGTGTATGACACAGTCACATAATATAGGAGTGATCTCACTAAGCACTGTCAGGGTAACCCTTCATATGGCCATGCAACAGAAGTGACTTTACTTTTATTCACTTTTGTGTTATTTTACATCCTATACCCCCAGCAGGGCATATACACTCAAACAAGAGCAAGAACATAGCTAAAGAGTACAGGATAATCCTCTACTCTGGCCACTTGCCTTACAAAAGACAGAAAAATCCTCCATACCTGCCACCGTGCATTACCCTTCCTGAAAACAAAAGAAATCCTCCACAGCTCCCGCTTGCAACCTTTTCCCAAGGCTTGTGATAGTCGTATCCATGGTTTCGTCAGTCAGGGGAGGGGTGCGAATACTCTGGGAGGCCTGAACACCCCTCCTATGAGCTCTGAGAGCATCGCATTTGACAGGGTAAGCACTTATGATACTCAGTTGTTAAGTGAGGTGAGCACTTTTATAGTCGCTTCTTGCTCAGGAAGCATGTGAAAGAGGGGTAGGACATTGCCATATCCTAAGCGAATGTGGGGGGGGGGGGCGAAACATCGTGAACAACCATCTACATGGTATACAGTATGGTCGCGAATAGGGTGAGTGGCACTGAGGGGGGCTCTCAACCTGTCAACAGTGACTACCGTTCAGGACCTACAGGACACTGTATCACGCTGTCCAGTTGTTCACTTCTGGGGGGGGGGGGCAGGACCACCTGTCGTAGCTTTATCATGGAGAGGATGATGATGAATCTCTAGTATCATCATGAGAGAGATTCTCGCCAAGTGAGGAGGATCTTCACCCCTAGGTAGGGGGGTTGTCGAGATTCTTGATAGTCATATATAACAGAAGTGACTTTACTTGTGCTCCCTCGGTCCACTGATGTATGGACAGGGCGTCTGTTACAGATAAGCTGTACCAAGTGGTCTGCCTAGGTACCAGAACATGTGCAAGTCAATTGCTAGGTATGTCAAAAGCTGTGATCACCTCTTGAGCCATGGAACCACATGACGAGTGTTGTCACCACGGAGCTTTAACTAAGCGAAGTGAGGCATTGACAACATGATGTACACGGGATCAGATATACGCGATCGATGATGGGACTTGTCACCCTGATCTCGTCATGATATGCTGATCGGTTGCATCGTTAAGGGACAGGACTAGAGGAGTCTTCTCCAAAAAGTCTTGAACGATCAAGCTAAAACTCTTCTGTTGATTCTCCGATGGTGAAACTGATCTCCTTCTAGGGAATTGTGAAAGAGTAAGGGAATTGGGATGGAATGTTTCTTTGGGTTTCGTTTCATTTGTTCTCTGTTTCTACTGGGTCAGAATTGGGTATTTAAGAGGGAGTGGATGAGCGATGTATTTTGTTTTTCCTTCTCTCTCTAGCCATCATAAGAAGTCTTGTACCATCTTTGAGCCTTAAAAATATATTTTGCTATCATCCTGCGAAAACTATTATTCTCTTCTAACTCGATGATAAAGGTGAAAACATAAGCGGTTCTAGCTTGCCGGTTGAGATATCTGAGTCTACTCAGTAATACCTTCTTATGAAGCTTCTTGTGCCGACACCTACGTCAACATCCTCAACGAGTCTCCCGTTACAGCGTCGCACTCAATTAAGAGCATATGATATAGTCGCGTAATACAGGAGCGATCTCGCTAAGAACTGTCAGGGTAACCCTTCATCTGGCTGCAACAGAAGTGACTTTACTTTTATTCCCTTTTAAGTTATTTTACATCCCATACCCCCTAGTAGGGCATGTACACTCAACTAAGAGCAAAGACATAACTAAGAGGTACAGGATGATCCTCCACTTCTGGCCACTTGCCTTACAAGAGACAGTGTTTCTAACTAATAAGGAAATCCTCCTCTCCTGCTGCCACGCATTTCGAAAGAAGAAAAATAAAAAAGGAAAAAGAAAAAACGCTCCCCGACCCCTACGCTCTCGTTCGGTGATTGGGCGTTCGTTTGGTCTTGTATTCACTATTCGTTAAACAGGGACAGCTCGAGGTGGGCATTAAAGAAGTGGCCGAATATGTAGATGCCGTTCGGTGATTCGAGGTATTTGAGGTCTTGTGGGCAGACTTCGATAATCAGGTTATACAGGTCTAGTTGGTTATCGTGTGTTTTGGGGATTACCTAGATTTCTAGTAGTAGGATCTGCCTATGCAGGTAGATGTCTTTAGATGCTAGATTATAGACCTCGTCTACAGTAGGGGGAAGTTCCTTGATCTCCATGTTGAGGATTCTGATTTTGATGTTCATGGGTCCGATCTCAACCGGTCCATATAGCTGGCCTGCAGAGTCCTGAATTGCTTGTCTAATTTTGGGGAAGTGGGGGATGTAGTCTTCGACAGGGATATTATGTGGGCTGTAGAGCATTACTACTCCTCTTTGGTCTGGGTCCATTAAGAAATGTCGTTTGGTGTAGTAAACTCCTTTTCGTTAGAGTGCGAGGGCAATGGCTTCCTATAGGCCATATGCCAATAGTCGAGGGTGGCTTGGCGACCTTGGTATTAATGGTTGGATGTATGCACCTCTTTCCATCATGGAGAGAACCTTGTTATTTTCTAATTTGTCGATCATATTTTCCAGGCCTTGGTAGTTTGCTTGTCTCTGGAGGCCTAGCGGGGCTCTCGGGGTATGGGTAGCTGGTGGGGAGGGGGTGGCGGTGTGCACATTGGTGAGAATCTCTACCAATCTCACAAGGGAGAGGACGGATTGGAGGATGTCTTTCTGGGAGTTGAAGAGGAAGAGCAGGTGTCCTTCTACATCAACGGGTTGGTCTATGGTACTCATGGCATTATCTGTGACTTGTTTGACTTTTTCAGTGATCTTATTGAAGCTATATTTGGTGGGTTTTCTGGTTCTAATTGGGGTGGGAGAGGTGTTTGGTTATGACCAGAAGATTCTAATAGCTGAAGAACTCGCAGTTGCGGAAGTGTACTGTGCAGGTTTTATCTTTGCAGTAGTAGCCGTAGTAGGTACCATCATAGTTGGCAATAATGAACGTTCGTTTTTTGTTCCAGATGACTGGCTGGCGCTGTTTTTGTGGGACGGGTTTGACATTGGCATTTTCGGAGACCGGATAGAGCATCTACTGATTGGATTATCTATGTGTGTAATACTAAATCTCTATCCGAGAACCTGATAATGTTTCTCAGAAGATTTTTTTTGTAAGGGCAAGAGCTGAGAACTAAGAGTAATACCTTCTTCTTGAAGGGTTTTGGTGGAGGGGTGAGGCTATGTGGAGGTGGGTTGGTGTTCAGAAGAACTGAGAGGCCTGTACAATAGAAGTGACTTTACTTTTATTCCCCTTTTTTATTTTACATCCTATAACCCCAGTGGGGTGTATACACTCAATCAAGAGCAAGAACATAGCTAAATAGTATAGGATGATCCACTGCTCCAGCCACTTGCCTTACAAAAGACAGAAAAATCCTCCACGCCTACCACCATGCATTACCCTTCCTAAAAACAAAAGAAATCCTCTACGGCTTCCACTCACAACCTTTCTCTGAGCTTGCGATGGTCGCATCCATAGTTTCATTAGTTGGAAGTGGGGTGCGAATGCTCCAGGGGGCCTGGGCACCCCTCCTAGTAGCTCTGACAGCATCACAGTTTGGCAGGGCCAGCACCCAGGGCACTCAGTCATCAAGCGAGATGAGCAGTTTTATAGTCGCTTCTTGCTCAGGAAGTATGTGAAAGAGGGGTAGGACAACGCCATGTCCTAAGTGAAGGTGGGGGTGTGCAAGACATTATGAACAACTGTCTACGCAGTATACTGTACAGTTGCGAATAAGGCGAGTGGCACTGAGGGGGACTCTCAACCTGTCAACAGTGACTACTGTTCTCGTCATACAGGACACTGTATCGCGCTGTCTAGTTGTTCGTGAGTAGGGGGCGCAACCACCGTGACAGCTTTTTGTGGAAAGGGATGACGATGTATCTCCAAGATCATCGCAAAAGAGGATCTCGCTAAGCGAGGAGGTTCTTCACCCCAAGGTGGGGGGGGGATCGAGATTCTGAAGAAGCCTGTGTAATAGAAGTGACTTTACTTTATTCCCTTTTTGTTATTTTACATCCTATACCCCCAGTGGGGTGTATACACTCAATCAAGAGCAAGAACATAGCTAAAGAGTACAGGATAATCCTCTGCTCCAGCCGCTTGCCTTACAAAAGACAGAAAAATCCTCCACACCTTCTGCCGTACATTACCCTTCATAAAAAACAAAAGAAATCCTCTGTGGCTCCCACTCGCAACCTTTCTCTGAGGCTTGCGGCAGTCGCATCTGTAGTTTCGTCGGTCGGAAGTGGGGTGCGGACACTCTGGGGGGCCTGGGCACCCCTCATAGGAGCTCTGAGAGTGTCGCAGTTCTTCAGGGTGAGCGCCCAGGGTGCTCAGTCATTAAGCAAGGTGAGCAGTTTTACTGTCACTTCTTGCTCAGGAAGCATGTGAAAGAGGGGTAGGACACTACCATGTCTTAAGCGAAGGTGGGGGTTTACGAGACATCGTGAACAACCGTATATGCGGTATACAGTACAGTCGCAAATAAGGCGAGTGGCACTGAGGGGGACTCTCAACCTGTCAACAGTGACTACTATTCACATCCTACAGGAGACTGGATCACGCTGTCCAGTTGTTTGCTTGTGGGGGGCGCGACCACTGTCGCGGCTTTTCGTAGAAGGGGATGACAATGTATCTCAAAGATCGTCGCGAGAGAGGATCTCACTAAGTGAGGAGGTTCTTCACCCCAAGGTGGGGGGGGACCAAGATTCTTGAGAAGCCTGTGTAATAGAAGTGACTTATCTTGTCCTCCCATGGTCACTGATGTACAGACGGGGCGTCGTACTCAATTCAGAGCATATAACATAGTCGCGTAATACAGGAGCGATCTTGCTAAGCGCCATCAGGGTAACCCTTCATATAGCTGCAACAGAAGTGACCTTATCTTTTATTCCCTTTTTAAGTTATTTTACATCCCATACACCCTAGTGGGGCGTGTACACTTAACTAAGAGCAAAGACATAACTAAGAGGTACAGGATGGTTCCTCCACTCCAGCTGATTGCCTAACAAAAGACAGTAAATCCTACACTCCTGCCGATCACATTACCCTTAGAACAAAAGAAATCCTCTGCCTCCACCGACTGTACGGTCGCTTATTGCAACAAAGGAAAAGGCCTAACTACGAGAGGGAGCGATACATCGCTAAGCGCCGTCAGGGTAACCCTCTATATGGCTGATAAAGGAGTGTCCATACTCTCTTCCTTCAGTCACACTCTCTAGTGGACAGCTTTACGCGAACTTAATCAGATTGCCTAACTAAGAGAGGGAGCGATAAATCGCTAAGCACCATCACGGTAACCCTTTATACTGCCATTGTGGTTATCGGTCGTATCTGCTTACAAGGACTGAACCAGTAATTATGCAACCTTGCATGGTCAGGGAAAACTCACTTACGCTACAAAACTAGTGACTAACTGGAAATTTATGGTATGGAATGAGGCGAGCAGGATTTGAACCTACGACATTGCATATTACTGCACAACGACACCAGGATAGCTATACCAATAGACCATCCTCACCCTGACAAAGGAGCGTCGAAACTCTTTTCCTGTAGTCAAACTCTCTCACGGACGGCACTATTTGCCAACTTAATCAAATGGCCTAACTAAGAGAAGGAGCGAGACATTGCTAAGCGCTGTAAGGGTAACCCTTCATACAGCCATTGAGGTCATCGGTCGAATTCACTTACAAGGACTGAACCAGTAATTAGGCAACCATGCATGGTCAGGGAAAACTCGCTTACACTACAAAACCTGTGACCAACTGGAAATTCTTGGTATGGAATGAGGTGAGAGGGATTTAAACCCACAACATTGCACATTACCGTACAATGATACCAGGACAGCTATACCACTAGACCATCCTCACCATGACAAAGGAGCGTCGAAACTATATTCCCATTTCTCGATATATAACTATGTAAATATACCTTCCTCCAGCGGGGCATCTTTTTGGCTAACTTAATAGGATGGACTAACTGAAGAAGAGGAAGAAAAAAGAGCAAGATGGCTAAAAAAAGCAAAAAATGAAAAAACTCGATAAAAACCTCCAAACTCCTCTCCTGTCTTTTCCTCCACAAAATTCACCTACTCCTTTCTCCATACAAAACTTTTTATTCCGAGAAGCATAAAAGGAAAGTCCTCCTCTTTTCCTTACCTTCTACTCTCTTTTTTCGATAATGACACTGGGGGGCTTCAGTGGTCCTTGGTTGTTTGGTGGTTTTCCTAGGCCTTTTTCGACGAGTTTTTTTCCAGTCATCTAGTTTTTCATAGAGCAGCATTCTGAGGTTTGTTCCTTTAGGGATGTCCTTCTTTGGGCTTTGCGGCGACTCGCATTCGAGGAGGAAGTGTTCGACGGATTGGGGGGCTCCGCCTAGGTATATGTTGTGCTCTCTGTCCCATGGTTTGAAGTTGGGGATGTAGGCATGTCCTGTTCTGAACTGGTAGGCTCTGGTTGCTGTTAACTGGGGGAGATGGTCGTATTTGTCCATGTATGGTTCCTTCTTTCCGATGAGCCAGGCTATTTCTTCTTTGAGGTTTGCTCGGATCCTTCATTTGATCGTGCTTCTGGAGATGACCTTCTTGTACCTTTGCGTTTTCATTGCTAGTGCTGTGGAGGCTTTCTTTGCTTCTTAGTCAGCTACCTCGTTACCTTTAATTCCTTGTTAGGCTGGCACCCAGTCCATGTTTGCTGCAATGCCTAACCCTATCAGGTCGATATTTTTTTAGAAGATTTCCTTTGCGATGTGTTGGGTGTTCGAGGGGTAGGGGTTCTGGGCTGCTTTCAGTGCTGCCTGGGAGTTGCTTAGTATTGTGAGCCTACTGAGGTGTTGGTGTTTTGTTTTGAGGTTAACCGATGTTTCGAAGGTGAGCCTTATCGCTTCCAGTTCTCCGTCGAAAACTTGGAGTCCGTGTCCTTGTCCTTTGTTGATTCTGAGGATTTCTTGCTGTCCTAGGTACGCAACTAGTCCTATTCCTACTTGGTTTTTGTCTCCTACTTACAAGGCATCTGTGAAGATTGCGAGGTGGTCATCTTCGAATGTTCTTACAAAGGTTTCGAGTTGCTGTATCTTTTCTTTGAACTTTGCTAGCCTTGGTTTTCCTTGTGTGCTTATGGGCCATGCGCTTGTAGGAGGGGCAAGTTTGTTGTATGTGAATGGTCTGTCTCCGACTTCGTCTTTCAATGTCCAAAGCATGGCATCTATCTGTGGCATTCTTGTCATCGACTAGGTGGTGGAGAAAGTTTTACAGCTCCATGTTGGCATTCTGGGGGGTCTGGGGTTTTTGTTTAGTCTGTCCAATAGATGTGGGATCCTGCTGTAGATTGGGTGCTCTTTTCCTAGGGCTAGGATTCTTGCTCTGTAGTTTTTCTGGTATCTCTGGATTTCGATCTCCAGGGTATTAAGTCCTGCTTCTAGGATTGACTTTTCGTTGTTGGTTGTTCTGAACATTCCACAGGCCCACTTTGCCTGCCTGGATCCTTTTTCAAGCATTTTTATTTCTTTGTCTGTTATGAGGTTGGGGTGGAATGTGTCAGCTCCGTAGTACAACGACGGGTATATGACTGCTCAGACCAGCTTTTTTGCCATGTGCACGTTTAGTCCTTGGGCTCCTGTTGCTAGTCTGCTGATGTTGAAGAGGCTTGCCTGTGCCTGTCCCAGTCTGTGTTGGCAGTGTTGGGTGTACTTTTCTCCTCTATGGAGCATTACTCCTATATACCGGACGGTGTCCTTGTGCTCTATTTGTTCTCCCATTATCGTGATTGGTAGACAGTTTTCTGGTTCGTCCCTGACATGTTGCTGTTCTGTTTTTCCAGGGGAAAGAGAGAGTAGAAGGTTTTCCAGCTTTTTCTTCAGTTCTCCATTTACAAACCTTTCCAAAATTCTGCAGTTTTCTTTGTAACTTTCACTTGAACAAAGGAGACATATATTATCTACATACATGTATACATTTATTTTTGCCCCGCTGTCTCTTGTCAGTTCAGCCACATAGATGTTAAAATGTCGGGGAGAGATGGGGGATCCCTGGGGGACTCCAGGGTTGATGCTCTTCGGGTCTAATTTCGTTCCTTTGTTGGAGAACGAGAGGCTTCTGTGGCTTAGGGATGACCAGGTCCATCGGACTATGTATTCTGGGGTATTTCCTTCTCTTAGGATTTCGATTAACTTCTTCTTGTTGACTCAGTCAAATCCTTTTTCTATGTCTATGAATAGCATGGTGGTCTTTTTTCCTTGGTTTTGTTCCCATCTGTTGTCGTGTTTGAGGGTGTTTATTGCGTCCATTACTGATCTTCCTGGGAGGGCCCCGTACTGGTTTTTGGTGATCATGTTGTTATCTATTGCATGCTCGGACAGTCTGAGGGTGATTATCTTTTCCAGTATTTTGCCCAGTGTATTGACAAGGAAGATACATCGGTAGCTGTTTGGGTTTTCGTAGGAGTCCTTTTTTGGTTTGGATAGGGCTATCCCTAGTGTGTCTTTGAAGTTTTTGGGGTGGACTCTATATTGCATCAGGGGCTGGATGATTTGGATGATCATTTCCAGATGGGTTTCTGTTAGGTGTTTCCAGAGGGTGTACCTTATTTGGTCTGGGCTGGGGGCAGTGGTATGGAGCATTTTTCTTATGGCGTATTTGAATTCTTCTTCCATTATCTCCTCTTGTGTTAATTTTTTTCCAGGCGGTGGTGGGGGGAAGGGGTCTTCTTTTGTGGGAAAGAAATGTTCTATCAGGGCCTGTGCTTTTTCGTTGGGGTTGGTCGATCCTTTTATGGGAGGCAGGGGGATGTCTCTGGCTGGTCTGGTATACTTTAGGGCTTTCCATAGGTATTTGTTGTTAACTTCTGCTAGGAATTTGTGCCAGTGTTCCTTTTTGGTGTCATACACCTTGTGCCTGAACTTCCTTTTTGCCTCTTCGATTTCCTTCTTTGTTCCTTTTTGTCTAAGTTTACCCAATTCTTTCTTCATTTCGCTTATTTCCTTGTTCCACCAGGGCTTGGATTTTGGGAGAAAAGTGATCGTTAGGAGGGCTTCGGTGTTTTGGATTGTGCTCAGGAGGATTTGGATTGCTTCCTTCATCCATCTGTCTAGGTCTTTTGGTTGGTACTGTGGGGGACGCCAGTCTTTGGTGTTTTCTTCTATTTTTTCCCAGTCCGCTTTTTTGAAGTCATACCTTACTGTTTTCTCGTATGTAGCCTGGTCAGAGCTGAGCATGAGGGCTATAACTTCATGGTCACTGGTGGTCTGTACACTGTCGGGGGCTATCTACCAGTTTATTCTCCAATTTGCTAGGTAGGGGCTTAGGAAATCTAGGTATATGGTCGTGTCTCTTTGTTTTCCTTGTCCTATTCTCGTTGGGGCTTCTGGTTCGTTGAGGAGGTGGTACATGTTTTTGTTTGCTGTGTTCACGAGTGGTTCGGCACTTCTTGCTTCGTCTTTTGTACTTTTGTCCTACCAGGGATGGTGTAGGTTCATATCTCCTAGGACTATGTTCTTGTTTGGTGAGAATATCCTTTCCCAGGGGGTTTCTTCTGTTTTCTGGGTTGGGGGTTTGTAGACGTTTGTTATGTCGATGTATTTGTTTTTGTTCCAGTAGATTCTGGTTACTATGCAGTCTCCTTCTTTCGACCATTGGGGAAATAGTCTTATTTTTCTATCTGTTCTGATGTATATAGCCACTCTTGACCTTGTGGTGTTGCTGGGGTAGAAGCGAGCGAATCCTTATATGGTAGAGGGGGCGTTGTTGAAGGTGGGCAATTCTTGTATGGCCACTACATTGGCCTTGTTGGTGATCGCGGTTTGCATTAGGGAGTGGAAGTTTGTTTGGGATCTCTGACAATGGTGCTGCAATATTTTAAGGATTGGATGTGGGCCGAGGTCCCACTGGATTTTTTCCTCTAAATTCTGCATTTAAATATCTTGGTGCATATCGATTTCTATACTGATCTGGTCCATGCATTCCTTTCTTTTCCCTTCAAGTTCTCTGGTGTAGTTGTCTTTCATTCTGAGGTACTCTGGGCACTTGCTGTCTGTGGCCTTGTGGGGTCCCTTGCAGTTGACGCAGATTTGTCCGTAGTGTTCGCACGGCCCTTGGAACTTGCATTGTGGGCATGTGTGCTCTCTGGTGCTGTGGTGGGGGAATATTTTTCTGTCATGTAGGTTGCTGCAGATATTGCAGCCTGGTTTGTCTTCTTTGCATGTTGCGCTGACATGTCATAGTTTGTAGTTGTTGAAGTAGTTGGTGTGCGGACTCTGTCTCCAGGACTTTGCAGTTTCGCATACTTTGTTGAAGAGTACCACTTGTTTTCCTAGTTTTGGGACTTGGTCTTCTGTTAGTCAGATGGCTACTGCTGTATATCTGCCTCCTAACGGGTTGTTCTTCCTGTCTTCTATGTTTTTCAGGTATCTGGCTGCTGCAATTTCAACATCGGCGACGTAGAATAACTCTTCTGCCAGTTTATGGACCGGGACTTCCCCTAGGTACTCGGTGGGGACAGCGTAGATGATTACTTCTGTGAAGGCTATGGCCACTCTGAAGCCTTCTCTTTCAATGTCGGGGTTGGTGGTCACTTTGGTGACGAAGTTGATTGCATCTAGGTATGGCACCAGAGTGCTGGCTGTGAGCGTTGGTGGGGTGGTGATGACGATTGTTGATTTATGGTTTACTCTGACAGTGAGCTCTCGGAGGTCTGTAGGTGCTTTTTGTTCTGCAAGCACTTTGACATATACTTCTCTAAGTTTTTCTGGGTCTGCTCTAGCTTCTGAGGGGTGTGTTACTCCGGTCGTGGGCGAGTGTAATTCTCTTCTTGCAACTGGGAAAGTTTTAGCTTTCATCTGTTTTTCTTTTCTTCCTTCCATACGGCTGTTTTGTGGGGGGCTTTGGGCGCTCTGGGCTACTCTTTGTGCCTATGTTATGTTTTGCCCACTGTTCTGTAGTTAGGGTTGTTGTTATTGTGCAGGTGGGCTTTGGTCTTTAGAGGATCGCGGTGTTTTTTGTTTTCAATGTGGGTTCCCATGCTCCGTGGTAGGGTAGAGCTATTTTTGCTTGAGCTGGGGCTGCTTTAGGAGAGGTTGGGGGATGGGGTTGCTGGGGCTGCTTTCTTTTGTTTTTGGCTTATGATATCGTTCATTTTGTTGACAGTTGCTTTTAGATATCTGATTTCGTTAGCCTGTGCCTTTAGTTGTTGGTTGGCTTTGTTTATTGTTTGTTGTTATTCATATATGTCGTTGTACATTGTGTCAAGTTTTCTCCAAATGTGGTTCAGGACTTGTCCAATGGACTGGAATGCCTCTGCATTTAGGAAGACCCTGTTTTCTCGGTTGTCTATGAATCCTTGGAAGGTTTTTCCTAAGTTGTCAGGCATTATGTTTACTAGTTCATAGCGTGGGAGGGTTAGGATGGGTGAGAAAGTTTCTCTTGGTATCTGGACTTCTCTTCTCTTCCCCTTCTTGGTGATTTGTTTGGTGCTCTCTTCTGACATATTGCTTTTGCTGTCGTCGTCTGTATGCATCGACCTGTTTGACATGCTAGGCAGTGACATTCTTCTAAGTCTTTATGCTGGACTTGATTCTTGGTTGTTTGGTGGTGGGGTGTAGCCTTGTTAGCTGCTGAATAGCTGTTCAACTGTTATTTTCTACGCTGAGGGTGGGGTTTGGTTTCTGTTGATTTCTTGGGCGAACAGCATCATTCTTAGGATTACTTTGGCCATGCTCTAGTGTGCTGGTGTTGGGGTGTAGGGGGTTAGATTGTTGATTGCTTCAGCGGTGCTTTGGTGATCCTGATTATCTTCATGTCCTTGTGCGATTATTGTTGTGTACCCTGAGGATGGTTGTTGTGTGCTTTAGGTGGGCGTGTGAAAAGTGAGCGGGTTTTCCTCAACGATTTGCATTTGTTCTAGCTGGTCTTTGGTGATCCTTTCATCATTGTCCCAGTCTCCTTGGTGTGCTGGGTCTGTTTGATAGAAGAAGCGAGGGCTTGCCCAGCTGGCCTGGGGGGTTACAGCGCTTGGTTATTCTGAGATGGTCAGTTGGGATGTTGGGAGCCTTGTGCGCACTGGGTCATTGATGATGATGGGATCGAGGTTTGGTGTTTAGGTGGGGGTGCTAGTGGTGTTGGTGTTCTGGGTTATCTCCCGGCTGGAGATGATGATGGGGTTGATTTGGGACATTTTGTGGGGTAGTCTCCGCCTATTTTCAGCTCAGCCTATAAGCGGTGCTTCAACCTCTATCCGAGGGCCAGGTGGTGATGGGATAGGTCTAGAGACAGGGGTCATGTTTTTGTGGCAGTTTTTGGGCATTTATCATGAAGCTAGGTGAGGTCTTCATAAAAGCTGACTGTGTAATGTAGGGGGGGGTTTAAAGAAACTGAGAGGCCTGGACAAAGGAGCGTCTATACTCAGTTCCTTCAGTCAGACTCTCTGGCGGACGGCTTTGCGTGAACTTAATCGGATAGCCTAACTCAGAGAGGGAGCGATACATCGCTAAGCACTGTCAGGGTCACCCTTTATACAGCTATTGAGGTCATCGGTTGCATTCGCTTACAAGGACTGAACCAGCAATTAGGCAACCTTGCACAGTCAGGGAAAACTCGCTTACACTCCAAAACCTATGACCAACTGGAAATTTGTGGTATGGAATGAGGCGAGTGGGATTTGAACCCACGACATTACGCATTACTGCACAACGACAACAGGACAGCTATACCACTAGATCATCCTCACCCCCGGACAAAGGAGCGTCGATACTTTTATCCCATTTATAACTAAATACACTTTCTCCTCCAGTGGGGTATCTTTTATACTAACTTAATAGAATGGACTGACAAAGGAGCCTCCAGGGGGGGGCAAATTCATTTTTATTTTATCTTTATGACCCCGTTAGGGGTTATCTAAAGAACCTCCGCTTGCAGCTATGTCAAGCTATGATGGAGGTAGAATATAGCCAACGTAATGTCAGTAGTGTGTCCTACGGTTTACACAATAAAATACAGGTTTGTTCCCGAATCCTCCTTGCTTACATGCAATAAACTAAAGAAGAGACAGGGCAAGAGGGAAAGAGTGGCAGGGGAAAGTAAAAACTAAAAAAAGAAATGCGACCGGCACAAAAGCCTGACCTCCTAGTACATCAAAACAGCAGAAAGACTTTAAGTGAAAAAAGGAAAAAGAAAAGCCCAGGGAACCCCTTTCCCATCTCCAGTGAGGCAAACCTTACAACAACCAGGAGGGATTGGGGTAAAAGCTAAGAACACTAACTAAAGAGAAAGGAATGAGGACAGGCAAGGGAGAAAACACTAGCTAAACTCACCAAACTTTTACACAAAGGGAACAACAATAGCATACAATAGATGAAACACTGAGGGGCCCTAAGTCTCCATTCCCTCTTCCATCACGGCGCGTAGGTTCTCCATGCACTTGTTATTATCAGCCAGAGCTTGCAAATAAACAGGGCAGAGGGGATCGTTGGCGGGGTGGGCGGCATCGCGATTAGCGCACTTAAGCACTGTATGCTCGCATTGCCATCCTCGGCGTTTGCACTCTGTGTTGCCACAGAAGTGCTCAAAGATGGCGTGGGGTCCAGCGCAGATGCGGCAGCGGGGGGAAAAAGTGCAATTTAGTTAGTGATGGCCGAAGCGACAGCAGCGGGAGCATTGAGTTACCTTGGAGAAGGCGATGTAGGGGTCAGTCCGACGGTTCTTGTTGAGGATAGTCAGACCTTGGGAGATGTGGTAGTGGTTATTGTTTACCACCACGGTGATGATAATAGAGGAGGCAGGTTTGCCGATAAGCTTATCCTTCAAAGCAAGCTAGCGTGGGGTTTGGGCGAGTACAATACCTTGGTTGAATGTCTCAATCTCCTTGCGGATAAGCGACATGTGTTCAACATCTGAGGTGTTGAGGATGAGGGTAGGCACTTTGTGCACAATGTACTTCTTGTGCAAGAAGTTCCAGCGGAGTTTGGTGGTGGTGGGGAAGAACTTGCGTACTGCTTCTTTGACGGTAGGCTTGTACACTAGGACTTGTTGGGCAGTGGTATTCTCCATGACGGAGAGGAAGACGTTGCTGGCTCCAGCCTTTTAGACAGAGCAGACGCGGTAGGCAGAGGGGGCTTTCTTATCAACTAGGGCAGCATTGACAGTGTCCCAGACAGCAATTAGGTTGAACTCAGGGACTTCTCCGTCGAGATTAACAATGATCTCTCTCTCTCTCTTGGTGGGATACTTCAAGGTGGGGGGAGTAGTAGCAGTTGGGGGTGGTGCAGCCATAGCCCTGCCTTTGGTTTTCTTCACTACCTGAGCCCAAGTAGTGTCAGTAGTAGGGGGCACCACTTGTGGTGTAGTGGGGGCAGGGGAGGCAAGGGAAGAAGAGATCTTCTTCACTTCCTTAGCAGTTTTAGACATTTCTGACCGTAACTTCTTGATAGATGCAGAAAGAGCAAGGTCAACTTCAGTGGGGCCTGCCTTGGCTAAGGCCGTAGCAGTGTTGTTGCAGGTGGTGATGGCCTCAAGTTCGTTGAAGCAAGCTTCGAGCTTCTGTTGGCCAGCGGCGATAGCAGTGACTGCTTCCTGGATTTTGTTTACTGAAGCCAGGAGAGTTAGAAGGGTTTGGGTATAGAACTGGAGGTCACGGTACCTGATGTATAAGTCACTGATGAGAGGTGCTATATGCATTGAGATAACGTCGCCCATTCCAGGTTCGGTTTTGACTGCAGGGGAGATGCCACTTGCCTGGAACGAGGTGAACATTGCTTTCATGGTGGCGGCTTCGTCCCTTGTCTCTTGAGGGGGGGAATTAAGGGGGGGGTTCTAGGGTTTCTTTGAACTTCGTGACATGATCACGATGTTTGCCGATGCGAGATAATACTAATAGCTGAGAACTAATAAAGTAGGGGGTAGTTTGAAGGTACGAAGGAGCCTGGACAAAGGAGCGTCCAGGGGGGGGGTAATTCATTTTTATTCTTTATGGTCATGTAAGCGACCATCTACAAAAGAACATCCTGGTACAGCTATAGAAAGCTATGAAGTAATAAGAAAACATATCCTCCAAAAAACACAGAAAAGTAGCCCAAAAACAAACTAACATAAGTGGAAAAGAGTCCGCAAAGTCAAATCCAAATCACCATAAGACAGGGCAACATCCTCCACAAGAAAATCCGACACATCAGACATATTACTAGAGGGACTAAGGAAAGTAGAAGGGGGGGTAGCTGATCCGTCAGCTGGAGCTACCTCCGTGAATAGTTTCCAATCCAAAAAACTGCTATACAGCCTGTACGTAGAATACGGGCTAGGCAGTACTAGGGACGGGGTACAAGATAAGGGTCTATAAGGCACAGATCGAACAGGTATGGCCACAGGGTATTTGTACGCATGGGTCCTTATTGGTATCCCGGTTTTCGTTTTTGATATGTACGTCGCTATCTGTTTCGTTTCTTCTTCCGAGCGGAACATGGCTTCCAGGTCACAGGGCTTTGGTATGTACTTTTCGCATGCTTCTGTCCTTGCTGGGCATTCCAGTATCGCGTGCTGAATAGTTTCGTAGTATTAGTGGCAATGTGTGCAGAGGTGGTCGTTGTGTCCCCATGAGGTGTGCGCGGAGAGGTGCAATTTCCAGGACCTCATTTGGAATAGTCGGCTTACGACTTCGATCAGCAATCTGAAGATTTGGTTTTCACCAAATGATACTTCTTCTTCATCTCTTGAGTTTTCAGCTGTTATTGTTTTCCACTGCGCGATTAGTTTTTCTTTAATTATTTCTTCTAGGATTTTTGCAGGGTATAGGGACGGGGTGATCTCGCATGTTCTGACTACTCCATAGAATCGCATTCCAGTTTCTAGGTACAGGATGATGTTTGGTAGGATTTTTTCGACGTGGACCGGTGGGGAGCTTCCAGGTTTGTGTATGTTATGGGCATTCCACTTTTGAACATATAGGCCTTTCCTTTTGTCACTAACCATTCTCCTTTTTATTCGACCGTGATAGGTGTCCTTGGGATTTCTTGTTGTTAGGGCTGGGTATGTGTCCGGCAGTATTGACGTGATCGGGTGTTCTAGGTCAGTGACAGTCGACACTCTTAGGACATACTTTTCTCTTAGGTATTTGATCTAGATTTCTGGTGGGGGTATTTTTACCTGGGCTAATACTTGGTAAGTGTTTGTGTTGCGGAAGTGTCCGGTTACCCATCTTAACATTTTGCTGAACTGGGTATTGAGGAGCTTGATGGTCGTTTGGTCTGGTTCAAAGACAGTTGCCCCATACGTCATTTGCGGTATCAACATTCGCACTACCAGGCATCTTCGGTTGTGTGGAGTGAGCCCTGTGTACTTTGTGTTGTCTCTTCTGATGAGCACAAACTGTTTCATTGCATGGGCAATGGGATTTCGTAGTGGGTATGCGGTGTTCGCTTAGTAGATGCGAAATATCCTAGGTACCTTGCTATTCTTTTAGGGGACAAAGGAGCATCCAGGGGGGGGGGTAATTCATTTTTATTCTTGATGGCCACGTAAGCGACCATCTACAAATAAACATCCTTGTACAGCTATAGAAAGCTATGAAGTAACAAGAAAACATCTCCTCCGAAAAACACAGAAAAGTAGCGTAAAAACAAACTAACATAAGTGGAAAAGAGTCCGCAAGGTCATATCCAAATCACCATAAGAAGGGGCAACATCCTCCTCAAGAAAATCTAACACATCAGACTAGCTATCAGAGGGACTAAGGAAAGTAGGATGTAGGGTAGCTGATCTGTCAGCCGGAGCTAACTCCGTGAAAGGTTTCCATTCCAAAAAACTTCTGTACGGTCCGCATGTAGAACACGGGCTGGGCGGCACTGGGGACGGGGTACAAGACGGGGGTCTATTAGGCATAGATCGAACAGGTATGGCCACATGGTATTCGTATGTGTGGGTCCTTGTTGGTATCCCAGTTTTTGTTTTTGATATGTATGTTCCTATATGTTTCATTTCTTCTTCTGAGCGGAACATCGCTTCCAGGTCACAGAGGTTGGGTATGTATTTTTCGCGTACTTCTATCCTCGCCAGGTATTGCAGTATCATATGCTGGATCGTTTTGTAGTATTGGTGGTAGTGCGTGCAGCGGTGGTCGTTGTATCCCCATGAGGTGCGCATCGAGAGGTGTGACTTCTGGGACTTCATTTGGAATAGGCAGCTTGCGATTTCGATCATCAATCTGAAGAGTTGATTTTCACCAAGCGAGACTTCTTCCTCATCTCTTGAGTTTTTGGTTGTTATTGTTTTCCACCGCTCAATTAGCTTTTCTTTGATTTTCTCTTCTAGGATGATCGCGGGGTATAGGGACGGGGTATTCTTGCCAGTTTTGACTGTTCCATAGAATCGCATTCCAGTTTCCAGGTATGGGATGATGCTTCGTAGGATTTTGTCGATGTGGACTGGTGGGGAACTTCCAGGTTTATGTATGTTAGGGGCATTCCACTTTTGGATATATAGGCTTTTCCTTTTGTCTCCAACCATTCTCCTTTTTATGCGACTGCAGTAGGTGTCCCTTGGATTTCTTGTTATTAGGGCTGGGTATGTGTCTGGCAGTATTGATGCAATCAGGTGCTCTGGGTCAGTGACAGTTGATACTCTTAGGACATACTTTTCCCTTAGGTACTTAATCCAGATTTCTAGTGGGGGTATTTTTGCCTAGGCCAACACTTGGTACGTGTTCGTATTATGGAAGGGTCTGGTTACCCATCTTGCCATTTTACTGAACTGGGTATTGAGGAGTTTGATGGTCGTTTAGTCCTATTCGAAGACAGTTGCCCTGTAGGTCATTTGCGGTATCAGCATTCCCATTACCAGGCACATTCAGTTGTGTGGAGTGAGCCCTTTATACTTTGTATTGTCTTTTCTGATGAGCGCAAACTGTTCCATTGTGTGGGCGATGTAGACTTCATAGTGGGCGTACGGGGTTCGCTTAGTCGACATGAAGTAGCCTAAGTACCTTGCTATTCTTTTGGGCATTATCTGCACTCCTCCTATTTCGACAGGTTGTTTTTCGTCTTCCGGCATGCTCTCATGGTGCGATTCCTAGTGTATTAGGTCAGTTTTGGGGGCGGAGAATTTGATTTTCATTTGTTTTGCCTTTGTTTCTAGCTGTTGAAACTCTTCCCAGATTTTGCTGTTGTTTTCTTTTCTGTTTCTAGAGTAGACTGTGACTGCAAAATCATCGATGAGACAAAGGAGCGTCTAAACTCTATTCCCATTTTCTAGATAAAACTTATCTATATACACTTTCCTCCAGTGGGGCGTCTTTTTCACTAACTTAATAGGATGGACTAACTAGGGGAAAGGAAGAAAAAAGAGCGTCATGGCGAAAAAGAAAAAGAAAAAAGAAAAAGAAAAAAGAAAAGAAAAAATAAAACCCTCCGCCACCTCCTTCTACCTCCATTCCTGCCTGCTTCCGTCTAAGAGAAAAAATTTGAAAGAAAAAAGGAAAAACCCTGCTCGATTTCCTTACCTTCTACTCTCTCTTATCTACGACGACTTGGGGGGGATCCAGCGGTCCTTGTTTGTTTGGTGGTCTTCCCAGGCCTTTTTCGACAAGTTTTTTCCACTCTTCCAGGCTCTTGTAGAGTAGCGTTCTGAGATCTGTTATTTCTGGGACATCTTTCTTCGGGCTTTGCTTAGATTCGCATTTGAGGAGGGAATGTTCGACCGATTAGGGGGCTCCGCATAGGCAGATGTTATGCTTTCTGTCCCATGGCTTGAAGTTCAGGATGTAGGCGTGTCCTGTTCTAAACTGGTAGGCCCTTGTTGCTGCGAACCTTGGGAGATGGTCGTATTTGTCCATGTACGGTTCTTTTTTGTTGGGGAGCCGCACTATTGTTGTTTTTAGTGTGGTTCAGATTTTCCTTTTGATCGTGCTCCTGGTGATCATCTTTTTGTTAGCTGCAGACTTTGTGGTTGGGGCTTGGGAGGCTTTTTTGGCTTCTTGGTCTGCAGCTTCGTTTCCTCTGATTCCCTGGTGCGCTGGGACCCATTCTATGTTCGCTGCGATTCCTAGTTCAGCTAGGCCAGTATTCTTCTGGAAAACTTCTCTAGCGATGTGTTGGGTGTTCGAGGGGTATGGGTTTTGTGCTGCTGTGAGCGCTACCTGGGAGTCACTTAGGATTGTGAGCTTAGTGATCTCTCAGTGCTTCCTTTTTAGGTTTATTGCAGTTTTGAAGGCGAGCCTTACGGCTTTGAGTTCTCCGTCGAATACTTGGAGTCCTGTTCCTAGTCCTTTGCTGATCTTTAGGATTTCTTTGTGCTGCAGGTATGCGACTAGCCCTATTCCTACTTGGTTTTCATTTCCCACCTGGGAGGCGTCTGTGAAGATTGCAAGGTGATCGTCTTCGAAGGCTCTGGGGAACGTTTGGAGTTGTTCTTCTTTTTCTCGGAAGGTGCCGAGCTTCAGTTTTCCTTGTGAGCTGATGGGCCACGCGCTTGTAGGAGGGGCTAGTTTGCTAAAAGAGAAGGGTTTGTCTCCGAGTTCCTCTCTGATGGTCCAGAGCATTGCGTCTATTTGGGGCATTCTGGTCATGGACCAGGCACTAGAGAAGGTTTTACAGTTCCAGACTAGGGTTGGCAGGGGTCGGGGTTCTTTATTTGGTCTATCTGGGAGGTGTGGAATTCTCTTGTGTATGGGGTGTTCCTTTCCTATCGTGAGGATTCTTGCTCCGTAGTTCTTCTGGTACCTCTGGATCTCCACTTCTGGTGTGTTAAGGCCTGCTTCTAGGATTGCTTTGTTGTTGTTAGCTGTTCTGAATATCCTGCAGGCCCATTTTGCAGCTTGGCTTGATCCTTTTTCCAGTATCTTTGTGGCCTTGTCCGTGATCAGGTTGGGGTGAAAGGTGTCCGCTCTGTAGTAGAGTGCTGGGTATACTACCGCTCTGACTAGTTTTTTCGCCATGTGCACGCTGAGTCCTCTAGCTCCTGTGGCTAGCCTGCTGATGTTAAAGAGGTTGGCCTGTGCTTGTCCAAGCCTGTGTTGACAGTGTTGGGTGTACTTTTCGCTCCAGTGAAGGATGATTCCTAAGTACCATACCGTGTCTTTGTGCTCTATCATTTGTCCCATGATCTCGACAGGGAGCCTGTTTTCTAGTTTGGCTCTGATGTGCTGTAGCTCAGTTTTTCCAGGGGATAGAGAGAGTAGAAGGTTGTCCAGCTTTCTTTTCAGATCCTCGTTCACAAATTTCTCCAGTATTCTGCAGTTTTCCTGATAGCTTTCACTTGAACAAAGGAGACAGATGTCATCTACTTACATGTCTATCTTGATGTGTGCCCCGCTGTCTCTTGTCAGTTCTGCAACGTATATATTGAATAGCAGGGGGGAAATTGGAGATCCCTGTAGAATGCCTGGGTTGATCTTTGCCAGGTCTAACTTTGTTCCTGTGTTGGAGAAGGAGAGACTTCTCTGGCTTAGGAATGACCACATCCATTGGATAATGTACTATAGGGTATTGCCTTTACACAGCATTTTGAGCAGTTTTTATTTGTCGACCCTGTTGAAACCTTTTTCGATGTCCATGAAGAGCAGGGTGATCTTCTTCCCCTGGTTTTGTTTCCATCGGCTGTCATGTTTTAGGGCGTTGACTGTGTCCGTGACTGACCTTCCTGGGAGGGCTCCGTACTGGTTTTCGGTAATCATATTGTTATTTATTGCATGTTATGACAGTCTTAGATTAATCACTTTTTCTAGTATTTTGCCTAAGGTGTTTATGAGGAATATGCACCGGTAGCTATTTGGGTTTTCGTACGAGTCTTTCTTGGGTTTAGCCAGTGCTATCCCTAGGGTGTCCTTGAACTCTTTGGGGTAGACTCCATGTTGCATCAGTGGTTGGATTATTTGGATGATGGTTTCTGGGTTGGTCTTGGCTAGGTGCTTCCAAAGGGTGTACCCTATCTGAGCTGGTCCTAGGGCGGTGGTGTGCAAGGTTTTCCTTATGGCGTATTTTATCTCGTCTTTTGTGATTTCTTCTTACATGAACCATTCGCCTGGAGGTGGTGGGGGGTAGGGATCTTCCTTTGTGGGGAAGAAGTGGTCGATTAGGGCCTGTGCTTTTTTGTTGGGGTTGCTCGCTCCTTTTATAGGGGGTAGGGGGATGTCTCTGGCTGGTCTGGTGTACTTTAGGGCTTTCCAGAGGTCTTTGTGGTTGATTTATGCTAGGAAATTATGCCAGTGTTCCTTTTTAGTATCGTAGACCTTGTGCCTGAACTCTTTCTTTACTTCTTGGATCTCCACTTTTGTTCCCTTTTTCCTGAGTTGGCCTAGGTTTTTCTTCATTTTACTCAGTTATTTGGTCCACTATGGCTTGGATTTGGGGAGGATGGTGATCGTGGGCAGGGCTTGGTTTTCTTTTATTTTGTTCATGAGCTCCTGGATGGCTTCTCTCACCCACTCGTCTGGTTTTTCGGGTTGGTATTGGGGGGGGTGCCATTCTTTGACATTTTCATCTATTTTTTCCCAGTTGGCTCTTTTGAAGTCGTATCTAACCATTTTTTCATATGTTGTTTGGTCTGAGCTGAGGGTGATGGCTATGACTTCATGGTCACTGGTGGTTTGAGCTGTATCCAGTGCTATCTGCCAGTTTATTCTCCAGTTTGCTAGGTGCGGGCTTAGGAACGCGAGGTCTATGGTCGTGTCTCTTTGTTTCCCTTGTCCTATTCTCGTTGGGGTTTCTGGTTCATTGAGGAGGTGGTAGAGGTTCTTGCTGGCTTTGTTTGCTAGGGGTTCGATAGCTCTTGCTTCGTCTTTTATGCTGTCGTCCCACCAGGGATGGTGTAGTTTCATGTCTCCTATGACCGGATTTTTGTTGGGGGTGAAGATTCTTTCCCAGGGGGTTTCCTCTGTTTTCTGGGTAGGGGGTTTGTATACATTTGTTATGTCAATATATTTTTCTTTGTTCCAGTATATTCTTATTACCATGCAATCTCCGTCTTTTGTCCACTGCGGAAAGGGCCTAGTTCTTCCATCTAATCTTATGTAGGTGGCCACTCTCGATCTGGTGTTGTTGCTGGGGTAAAAACGAGCGAATCCTTGATAGTTTGGGGGGGCGTTGTTGAAGGTGGGGGGTTCTTATATGGCCACCACATTGGCCTTATTTACGATGGCGGTCTGCATTAGGGAGTGGAAGTTTGTTTGTGATCGTTGGCAGTTGTGTTGTAAAATTTTAAGGATTGGACGTGGGCGTAGGTCCCACTGGATTTTTTCCTCTGGGTTCTCCATTAATTATCCTGGTGCATTTTGATTTCCATACTGATTTGGTTCATCCATTCCTTTCTTTTTCCTTCTAGGCTTCTTGCGTATTGGTCTCTTTGCCTGAGGTACTCCGGACATTTGTTGTCGGTGGCCTTGTGTGGTCCTTTGCAGTTGATACAGATTGGGCCGTAGTGCTCGCAGGGTCCTTGGAATTTGCATTGGGGGCACTGGTATTCTTTAGTGCTGTGGAAGGGGAAGAGTTTTCTTTCGTAGAGATTTCCGCAGATGTTGCATCCATGTCTGTCTTCCTTACACATAGCGCTGACATGTCCTAGGTCATAGCAGTTGAAGCATATGGTGTGCAGGCTTTGTTTCCAGGATTTTGCTGTTTTGCAGATCTTGTTGAAGAGAACAACTTGTTTGTTGAGTTTGGGGCTTGGTCTTTAGTTAGCCTTACGGCTACAGCTGCGAATTTTCCTCCGGATGGGTTATTTTTTCTGTCTTCTGCAGATTTGAGGTATCTTGCGGCGGCTATTTCAACATCCACAACGTAGAAGAGTTCTTCTGCTAGTTTGTGCACTGGGACTTCCCCTAGGTATTCTGTGGGGACTGAATGGATAATTACCTCTGTGAAGGCTGTGGCTACACGGAAGCCTTCTCTTTCGATATCTGGGTTAGTGGTGGCTTTGGTGACGAAGTTTATTGTGTCAAGGTATGGTACAAGGGTGCTTGCCATGAGCATTGGGGTAGTGGTGATTATTATTGTTGACTTGTGGTTGACTCTGACCATAAGGCTTCTAAGTTCAGTGGGAGCTTTTTGTTCTGCAAGTACTTTGACGTATGCCTTGCGGAGTTTTTCGGGGTCTGCTCTGGCTACTGAGGGGTGCGTAACCCCTACTGTGGGAGAGTACAATTCTCTTCTTACTACTGGGAAGGTTTTGGTCCTTGTTGTGTTTGTCTTCCCTTGGTTGTTTTGGGGGATTTGGGTGTTATTGTTATTGTTGTTGCTGTTGTTGTTTTAGGCAGCTCTCGGTGCCCATGTTTTCTTTTGTTCGCTGTTCTGCATTTGTTAGGGGCTTAGTTAGGGGCTAGGGTCTTTGGATGACTTTGGGGTGCTCGGTTTTTGTGGGCCTTTGCTTTGGGGGGGGGAGGGGTTGCTATTGTTCAATCTGCTGCTACTCGTACTGGTTTGGGATAGGTTAGGGACGGCAGGTGGGGTTCTTTGTTTTTGGGTGAGCAGGTTATTCATCCTATTTACTGTTGCTATTAGGTATCGTATTTCGTTTGCTTGGGCTTTGAGTTGTTGGTTGGCTTAATTTATCGCTTGTTGTTGTTCGTACATATCGTTGTGCATGGTGTTTAGCTTTCTCCAGATGTGATTTAGGGCCAGGCCGATGGATCTGAAGGCTTCTGCATTCAGGAATACTCTGTCATCTCTGTTGTCTATGAATCCTTGGAAGGTCTTGCCTAGGTTGTTGGGCATCATGTTGGCAAGTTTGTATCTTGGGTGGTCCGGGATATGTGAGAAGATTTCTCTGGGCACTTGGATTTCTTTCCTTTTCCCTTTGTCCATGATTTGTTTGGTGGTTTCTTCAGAGGTGTTGCTTTCGCTGTCATCATCTGCATGCATAGAATTGTTAGATATGCTGGGCAGTGACATTCTTCTCAGTCTTTGTTCGGGGCTGTAACTTTGGTTGTTTGTGGGAGGGG
Organism: Phymatotrichopsis omnivora; assembly: GCA_016880775.1. Classification (NCBI taxonomy): domain Eukaryota; kingdom Fungi; phylum Ascomycota; class Pezizomycetes; order Pezizales; family Rhizinaceae; genus Phymatotrichopsis; species Phymatotrichopsis omnivora. Next base: position 13,758 of record JABYPW010000006.1, on the reverse strand, counting down.
TGTATCCTTGTTTGCTTCCAAATAGTTATTCTATGGTGACTCTTTGTCCGCTTGGTGGGGTTGGGTTTCTGTTGATCTCATCTTCGTATAGGGTCGTCCTCATGATAGCCTCGGCTATGCTCTGGTGGGCTGGGGTGGGGGTGTACAGGGTAAGGTTGGCGATCGCCTCTGCTGTGCTCTGATGACTTTGGTTATCTTCGTGTCCCTAGGCGATGATAGTTGTGTGCCCCGAGGATGGTTGTTGGGTGCTTTAGGTGGGGGTATGGAAGGGTAGGGGGTTTTGTTCTGCGAACTCCATGCTATCCAACTGATCTTCTGTGATCCTTACATCATTGTTCCAGTCGCCCTGGTGCGCTGGGTCGGATTGGTGAAAGAAGTGTAGGCTTGCCCACTCAGCTTTGGGGGTAATGCCACTAGGTTGTTCGGAGACGGTTGGTTGAGATGTTAGGAGCCTTGTGCATACAGGGTCATTGATGATAACGGGGTCAAGGTTTGGTGTTTGGGATAGGGTGGAGTTGGTGTTTTGGGATAGCTCCCTACTGGAGACGATGATAGGGTTATTTTGTGACATTTTGTGGTGTTCTCCGCCTATTTTCAGCTCAGCCTGTAAGCAGTGCTTCAACCTCTATCCGAGGGCTAGGCGGTGATGGGATAGGTCAGGAGATGTGCATCACGAACTTTGCTTTGATTGTTGTTGGTCTTTTCTTGAAGATAGGCAAGGTCTTCTGAAAGGCTGACTGTGGAGACAAAGGAGCGTCCAGGGGGGGGGTAATTCATTTTTATTCTTTATGGTCGTGCAAGCAACCATCTACAATAGAACATCCTCGTACAGCTATGGAAAGCTATGAAGTAATAAGAAAACATCTCCTCCGAAAAACACAGAAAAGTACCGCAAAAAACAAACTAACATAAGTGGAAAAGAGTCTGCAAAGTCAAATCCAAATCACCATAAGAAGGGGCAACATCCTCTGCAAGAAAATCTGACACATCAGACAAATTACTAGAGGGACTAAGGAAAGTGAAAGGGGGGGTAGCTGATCTGTCAGCCAGAGCTAACTCCGTGAAAGGTTTCCATTCCAAAAAACTTCTGTACGGTCCGCATGTAGAACACGGGTTGGGCGGTACTGCGGACGGGGTACAAGACGGGGGTCTATTAGGCACAGATCGAGCAGGTATGGCCACATAGTATTCGTATGCATGGGTCCTTGTTGGTATCCCGGTTTTTGTTTTCGATATGTACGTCGCTATCTGTTTCATTTCTTCTTCTGATCAGAACATTGCTTCCAGGTCATGGGGCTTATGTATGTATTTTTCATGTGCTTCTGTCCTTGCCGGGTATTCCAGTATCGTGTGCTGAATAGTTTCGTAGTATTGGTGGCAGTGCGTGTAGAGGTGGTCATTGTGTCCCCATGAGGTGCACGTGGAAAGGTGTGACTCCCGGGACCTCATTCGGAATAGTCGGCTTGCGATTTCGATCGGCAGTCTGAAGATTTGGTTTTCACCAAGCGAGACTTCTTCCTCATCTCTTGAGTTTTCGGTTGTTATTGTTTTCCACCGCTCGATTAGCTTTTCTTGAATTTTCTCCTCCAAGACCTTCGCGGGGTATAGGGACGGGGTACTCTCGCCGGCTTCGACTGTTCCATGCAATTGCATTCTGGTTTTCAGGTACGGGATGATGCTTCGTAGGATTTTGTCAATGTGGACTGGTGGGGAACTTCCTGGTTTGTGTATGTTAGGGGCATTCCACTTTTGAACATATAGGCCTTTCCTTTTGTGTCCAATAGTTCTCCTTTTTATGCAACCGCGGTAGATGTCTCTCGGATTTCTTGTTGTTAGGGCTAGGTATGTGTCCGGCAATATAGATGCGATCGGGTGTTCTGGGTCAGTGACAGTCGATACTCTTAGGATGTACTTTTCCCTTATGTACTTAATCCAGACTTCTGGTGGGGGTATTTTTGCCTAGGCCAACACTTGGTACATGTTCGTATTATGGAAGTGTCCAGTTACCCATCTCGCCATTTTACTGAACTGGGCATTGTGGAGTTTGATGGTCATTTGGTCTGGTTCGAAGACAGTTGCTCTGTAGGTCATTTGTGGTATCAGCATTCCTATTATCAGGTGCCTTCAGTTGTGTGGAGTGAGCCCTTTATGTTTTGTGTTGTCTCTTCTGATGAGTGTAAACTGTTTCATTGCAGGGGCAATGCGGACTTCGTAGTGGGTATGCGGGGTTCGCTTAGTGGACGCGAAATAGCCTAAGTACCTTGCTATTCTCTTGGGCATTATCTGCACTCCTCCTATTTTGACAGGTTGTTTTTCGTCTTCCGGTGTGCTCTCATGGTGTGATTCCCAGTGAACTAGGTCAGTTTTGGGGGCAGAGAATTTGATTTTCATTGGTTTTGCCTTTGTTTCCAGTTATTGAAACTCTTCCTAGATTTTGCTGTTATTTTCTTTTCTATTTCTGGAGTAGACTGTGACCACAAAATCATCGATGAAGGATCCTTTGCTTTGTGGCTCTTTGCAGTTATGTAGCAGTGCAACGTATATAATGAAGAGTAGTGGGGAGATTGGTGAGCCCTGCGGGGTTCCTGACTTCACATGGTGTAGAGTTTCTGTTGCTCCTAGAAAGACCATTTGCATGGTCCTGTTGCTCATGAACGACAGTATCCAGTTGGTGAGGTATGCTGGGGTGTTCCCACTTCCAAGTCTTTTTCTGAGTTCGGCTTGTTCCATGTTGTCAAAGGCTCCTGTGATATCGAAGAAGCCTGTGCTCACTTTGTATCCTGCTTTTTAGAGGTAGTCCACCTCATGGAAGAGTCGATTTGCTGCATCTGCAGTGCCTCTTTACTTGACGGCTCCATACTGGTACAGTGATATCATCTTGTTCTGTATCGCATGTGCATAGAGTCTATCATGGGCGACTTTTTGGACTATTTTTGAGAGCGTGTTGAGTAAGGCTATAACTCGATATGACTTGACCGGTCCATAATTCTCTTTTCCTGGTTTCAGTATGAGCACTCCCAGTGCTTCTTTAAGGTTTTCTGGATGGTACCCATGTCCAAGTATTTCGTTGACGATTCCTTTGACAACATGCGGCGCTCCTTTCACTACCTGTTTCTAAACTGGGTATAGGATGGCATCCTTTCCTGGGGCCATGTTCCTGGTTCTCTGAAGGGCTTCTTGGATCTCTGCTTCAGTTACTTCCGGCATTTCAGGGTGCCATATTAGTTTTGGGGGGTCTGGTTGTGGTTTAGGGGGGAAAAGTTGCTTTATTAACTGGGCTTCATACTGTTCTGCAGTTCCTGCTGTGATTGCCAGTTTGTGATCCCTTGAGGTTTTCATTCTTACTAATTTGTAGTTCCAGAGATCCTGATCACTGGCGTTTTCTACCCACTGGTTCCAGTATCGGTCTTTGGTAGCCTGTATTAGTTGGAAGTACTTGTTTTGGGCCATGTTCCAGTTTTCTCTAGTCGTTCTTCCCTGCTTGTATTTTGAGGCTTCTCGTTTGAACACTTTGCATTCGATAGCGATCTCAGTATTCCACCATAGCTTGGAGTACTTTGTGACATTTTTCTTTGGCACTGCATTGTACAGTGTTTATGCGACCTGGTGTATTGTTTTTTGGATCCAGTGTTGGAAGTCTCCTTGTTGGTCCCATTCCATTACAATCCCCTCTAGTTGGCAGTATACAGGGTCCACATTATCTTTGTCATAGGCTGGGAAGAGCTTCCAGTTTGGTGCAAGCTTCTCTTGTTCGGTGTCTTGTAGGTGAAGCTCAATTGTTACTGGGAAATGGTCACTCCCTACATCTCCTCCCACTGAAGGTGGTGTAAGTCGTCCGTATGTGTTTGTTCTTGCGAATATTAGATATATGACTCCATCTTGTCTTCCTCTTGGGTCTTGCCTGGTGGTCTCCCCTCGTATGTTGGTACAGACGTGCCCTTTGCTGGTTGCCGCTTCCAGTAGTTTTTGTCCGTCCTGTAGCTCATGTTGTGTGTACGTTCGGAATGGACTCCAGTCCGGGTGATGTGTATTGAAGTCTCCTAGTACAATCCTGTGGCCTGTGTGCTCTCGGAATACCTGTGTTATTATTTCTGTTCAATCTGTGCCTTTTGGGTATATGTATATTGCAAATAAGGAAAAGGAGAAAGAAAAACTCTTCGACTTGAAACTCAGTGCCACCACATCTAGGTCCTGAATCCTGGGTATAGGAAAGAAAGAAAAACACTCCACTATCTACTTCTCGACATACACCACTGTTCCATACTGCATCCTTCCTTCTCTTTTTCTTTGGGGCACTACTGTCTCATATCCTTTTGCTCTCATCGGATTTCCTTGGTGTAGGTATTGGTGTTGAATAGCTACGATTTGTGCTGGGGTTTTTTAGTTTTGCATATAGTTGATGAATACTCTGTTGTTTCCTACGCAGTTGAGTGTCACCATTTTGATGGTTTTTGTGGTCTGTGGGATGCTTTTGGTCACCCCTTTGTTGACGTCCTGTGTCGTTATTTTATTCAGTTTCATGTGCTTCTCGTTGGAGACGTTCCTACCTACACTGCTAGATCATCTCTGGGAATTGTTAGAATTTTTCTTTTCTGGCTGGGCAGTCTGGGTAGTTTGCTGCATGGTTGTTTTGGCAGTTGATGCATCTTGCTATTTCCCTAGTACAGTACCGTCCTAGTTTGTGTTCTCTTTCAGGTCGGCCAGGACATGGGTCCATGTGCTTTTGCGTTTCGCATGTGTGGGGGTGGTTTTTGGTGTCATGTGCTTGTGCACAAATTGCGCACATTTGAACTAGCTCTTGGCATGCTGCTCTTGGGTGTCCTAGTCTCCAGCATTTACTGCACTGCGTATAGGTCGTTGATGAATGGAGTAGTTCCGTTTTCCTTCTTCGGTTGTAGAGTAGGGTTCCTTGTAGGGTGTGAATCTTCTTTATTTCAGATGGATGGGCTTCGACGATGATGGAGCAGTATGGTTTCTCTTGTCCATCTTTGGGTTTGACCATTCTTGTGCTCACGATTTGGACTCCAGTGGTGGCCATAATTTGTCTTGACACTTCCTCGTGTATGTCTGTTCCCAGTCTAGTTTGGGGTAGGGCAAAACCTCAGGATTCCATGGATCATTATTCCTGCAGTGACCGGTGCCAACTTGAGTGTTTTAAACTGTGTTGTGAGGATTCCACTTACAGCATTTTGTATGATGATAGAATAGGGTTTGTAGAAGTCGGCGGTGAGGTGTGGTGGGGTGTACATTGTGACGGTGCCCATTTCATGAATGGTGATTGCTTCGAGCATTGCATCTTTGGGGGATCGTGCTGCGTCGTCTGCTAGTTTAATCGCAAGTTGATATGCCAATCTCTTGGCTAGGATAGCTCGGTCCTTGATTTCACCAGGTTCTATTTTTGGGAGGTACATTCTTCGTTCGGCTCGCTGATGTCTTTTCAGGAGCTGTTGTTGATTTTCAACATTGTTGTTCTGCTTTTTTCCGGGGTTGGTTGTTTGTCTGCCTAAACTCGGTTCCTGTTTCTTTGCTTTTTTCCCTTTGCCTTTTTCTTCGTTTTTTTCTCCGTTGGCCTGTTTGTTATTTTTCTGTTTGGTGTCTTGTGCGGCTTGCGCGTATGATCTAGACTGGATCATGGCAGCCGTGCTCTAGGTTGCTTGTTGAGTTTGTTTCGTTCTTTTTTCCAGTTCCTCCACTTGCCATCTGAGTTTAAGGTTGGCGTCTTGTAGGTTGATTAGGAATCTGGATTGGTTGTAAATCTTGTTGCATAGGGCAGTAAATATATCAGCAATGAAGATGCCGAGTAGCACAGTTTTTGTGGGTTCTCCTATTAGGCCTATCTGTTCGCTCAGGAGCTGCTCAAAGGCTTGAGTCCTGACTGTGGAGCCTGTGAGATCTTCCAATGCTTGCAGTAGGTTTTTGGTAATTTGGCTTGCAGGCGGGGTTTGAGATGGTCCAGGTGTCTGGTTTTTTGGTTTTCTTGGGGTGGCATCAACGTCTGTCATTTCTTTTTCTTTGCCTTTGTACTGTTTGACGGTGGTGAGGAAATCTCTGTCGCTTGCATACTCTGCTGCCGGGGCATCCTTGTCCCATGATCCAATGTCTCTTCCCCTAAACGCACTTTCTAGGGCGAAGGTGGCTTGTGGGTGTGGGGTGGTGGTGCGCGACGGTGTAGGAGAGGTGGCGTGCTGACTAATGTTGGAAGGGTTTCGGAATAGTAGGTGTGCGACCTAGCTCTAGGGCATTTGAGTTGGGCCCACTTGCGTGCACCCTTTGATTTGCCATTTGTGGGCAGGAGGGATTTGGTATGGTTGTGCCGAATTCTTGGGGTTGGTGTGATGGGTTGAGGTGTTGGCTGGCGTCAGGGCCCTTGTGGGGGTGACCGGTTTTTGCTGTGATGTAGACATGTTTGTGACTGTGTAAGCAAGGCTAGGTCTTGCACATTGTCACAATGTCTCCCATACTGGGTTTTTTGTTCAGGCTATAATGGCACCAGAGCACACTACGGTGGTGATGCGTGACCAGGAACCTGTCGGTACATGTCCAGGTAAGGATAGTCCCCTGTGGAGCAAGCTCTACCCAAGCGCCTATCCCATAGACAATGAGGCTAAGGTATTCTAGATCATTGTTTTTGCTGAGAAGTTTTTATACTGATGAAAAGTGATAAAAAGGGTACAAAAAGAGGAGCGTAAAGAGGTAGAATATAGGGGGGGGTTTGAAGAGTCTGAGAAGCCTAGACAAAGGAGCATCTATACTCTTTTCCTTTGGTCACACTCTCTAGCGGACGGCTTTGCGCGAACTTAATCGGATGGCCTAACTAAGAGAGGGAGCGATATATCGCTAACCGCCATCAGGGTAACCCTTCATACGGCCATTGAGGTCATTAGTCGCATTCACTTACAAGGACTGAACCAGCAATTAGGCAACCTTGCATGGTCAGGGAAAACTCGCTTACGCTACAAAACCCATGACCAACTGGAAATTCGTGGTATGGAATGAGGCGAGTAGGATTTGAACCTACGACCTTGTGCATTACTGCACAATGACACCAGGATAGCCATACCACTAGACCATCCCCACCCCGACAAAGGAGCATCGAAACTCTATTCCCATTTCTAGATAACTAGCTACGACAAAGGAGTGTCCAGGGGGGCGTAATTCATTTTTATTCTTTATAGTCGCATAAGCGACCATCTACAAAAGAACATCCTCGTACAGCTATGGAAAGCTATGGAGTAATAAGAAAACATCTCCTCCCAAAAACACAGGAAAGTAGCGCAAAAACAAACTAACATAAGTGGAAAACAGTCCGCAAAGTCAAATCCAAATCACCATAAGAATGGGCAACTTCCTCTGCAAGAAAATCTGAAACATCAGACAAATTACTAGAGGGACCAAGGAGAGTAGAAGGGGGGGTAGCTGGTCCATCAGCTGGAGCTACCTCCGTGAAAGGTTTCCAATCTAAAAAACTTCTATATGGCCCGTATGTGGAATACGGGCTAGGTGGTACTGGGGAGGGGGTACAAGATGGGGGTCTATTAGGCACAGATCGAACAGGTATGGCCACATGGTATTTGTATGCGTGGGTCCTAGTTAGTATCCCAGTTTTTGTTTTCGATATATACGTTGCTATCTGTTTTGTTTCTTCTTCCGAGCGGAACATGGCTTCCAGGTCATGCGGCATAGGTATGTATTTTTCGCGCGCTTCCGCCCTTGCTGGGCATTCCAGAATTGCATGTTAAATAGTTTCGTAGTATCGGTGGCAATGTATGCAGAGGTGGTCATTGTGTCCCCATGAGGTGTGCGCAGAGAGGTGCGATTTTCAGGACCTCATTTAGAATATCTGGCTTGCAATTTCGATCGGTAATTTGAAGATTTAGTTTTCGCCAAGTGACACTTCTTCCTCGTCCCTTGAGTTTTCAGCTGTTGTTGTTTTCCACCGTTTGACTAGTTTTTCTTTAATTTTTCCCTCTAGGATTTCCGCGGGGTATAAGGACGGGGTGATCTCGCCAGCTCTGACTTTTTCATGCAATTGCATTCCAGTTTCCAAGTACGGGAGGATGCTTCGCAGGATTTTGTCGACATGGACTGGTGGGGAGCTTCCAGGTTTATGTATGTTAGGGGTGTTCCACTTCTGAACGTATAGGCCTTTCTTTTTTGCCCCAACCATTCTTCTTTTCAGATGACTTCGGTAGGTGTCCTTCAGATTTCTTGCTGTGAGGGCTGGGTACGTGTCTGGCAGTATTGATGCGATTGGGTGCTCTGGGTCAGTGACGGTCGATACTCTCAGGACGTACTTTTCCCTCAAGTATTTGATCCATATTTCCGGTAGGGGTATCTTTGCCTGGGCTAGAACCTGGTATGTGTTCATATTACAAAAGTGTCCGGTTACCCATTTTGCCATTTTACTGAACTAGGCGTTGAGGAGTTTGATGGTCATTTGGTCTGGTTCGAAGACAGTTGCCCTATATATCATTTGTGGTATTAGCATTCCCATTACTAGTCACCTTCGGTTGTGTGGAGTGAGCCCTTTGTGCTTTGTGTTGTCTCTTCTGATAAATGTGAACTGTTTCATTGCGTGTGCGATGCCGATTTCATAGTGTGCATACAGGGTTCACTTAGTGGATGCGAAATATCCTAGGTACCTTGCTATTCTTTTGGGTGCTATCTGCGCTCCTCCTATTTCGACTGGTTGTTTTTCGTCTTCCGGTGTGCTCTCATGGTGCGTTTCCTATTGTATTAGGTCAGTTTTGGGGGCGGAGAACTTGATTTTCATCGGTTTTGCTTTTGTTTCCAGCTGTTGGAATTCTTCTCAGATTTTGTCGTTATTTTCTTTTCTGTTCCTGGAGTAGACCATAACCGCAAAATCGTCAATGAAGGATCCTTTACTTTGTGGCTCTCTGCAGTTATGTAGTGGGGCAATGTATATGACAAAGAGTATTAGGGAGATTGGCGAGCCTTGCAGGGTTCCTGACTTTACATGGTGCAGGGTTTCTGTTGCTCCTAGGAAGACCATTTGCATGGTTCTATTGCTCATGAATGACAGTATCCAGTTAGTAAGGTACGTTGGGGTATTCCCACTTTCAAGTCTTTTTTTGAGTTCCACTTGCTCCATGTTGTCAAAGGCTCCTGTAATATCGAAGAAGCCTCTGCTCACTTTGAATCCTGCTTTCTGGAGGTAATCTACCTCGTTGAAGAGTCGATTTGCTGCATCTACAGTGCCTCTTTGCTTGATGGCTCCATATTGGTACGGTGATATCATCTTATTTCGTATTGCGTGAGCGTATAGTCTATCGTGGGCGACCTTCTCGACTATTTTTGAGAGCGTATTGAGTAAGGCTATAACTCAGTATGATTTGACCAGTCCATAGTCCTCTTTGCCTGGCTTTAGTATGAGCACTCCCAGTACTTCTTTCAGGTTTTCTAGGTGGTATCCGTGGCCAAGTATTTCGTTAGCAATTCCTTTGATGACATGTGGCGCTCCTTTCGCTACCTGTTTCCAGACTAGGTACAGGATAGTATCCTTTCCCGGGGCCTTGTTCCTGGTTTTCCGGAGGGCTTCCTGGATCTCAGTTTCCATTACTTCTGGCATCTCAGGGTGCCATGCTGGTTTTGGAGGGTCTGGTTGTGGTTTAGGGGGGAAAAGCTGTTTTATCAACTGTGCCTCGTACTGTTCTGCCGTTCCTGCGGCAATTGCCAGTTTGTGATCTCTTGAGGTTTTCATTCTTACTGACTTGTAGTTCCAGAGGTCCTGATCGCTTGCGTTCTCCACCCACCGGTTCCAATATCGGTCTTTGGCTGGCTGGATCAATTGGAAGTATTTGTTTCTAGCCATTTTCCGATTTTCTCTAGTTGTCCTTCTATGCTTGTATTTTTGGGCTTCTCATTTGAATACTTTACGTTTGATTGCTATTTCAGTGTTCCACCATGGCTTGGAGTATTTTGTGATGTTTTTCTTTGGCACTGCGTCATATAGTGCCTTTGCGACCTGGTGTATCGTCTTCTGGATCCAGTGTTAGAAGTCTCCTTGTTGATCCTATTCCATTACAATCCCTTCTAGCTAGTGATATACAGGGTCCACATTATCCACATTATAGGCTGGGAAGAGCTTCCAGTTTGGTGCCAATTTTTCCTGCTCGGTGTCTTGTAGATGAAGCTCGATTGTCACTGGGAAGTGGTCACTTCCTATATCTCCTCCTACTGAGGGCGGAGTGAGCCGTCCATATGTGTTTGTGCTTGCGAATATTATATCTATGACTCCATCTTGTCTTCCTCTTGTGTCTTGCCTGGTGATTTCCCCTCGTATGTTGGTGCAGACGTGTCCCATGCTGGTTGCCGCTTCCAGTAGTTTTTGTCCATCTTGTAGTTCATATTGTGTGTATGCTCTGAATGGACTCCAGTCTGGGTGATGCGTGTTGAAGTCTCCAAGTATAATTCTGTAGCCTGAATGCTCCTGGAATACCTGTGTTATGATTTCTGTTCGATCTGTGCCTTTTAGGTGTACGTATACTGCAAAATAGGAAAAAGAAAAGGAAAAACTCTTCGACTTGAAACTCAGTGCCACCACATCTGGGTCTTGAATCCCAGGTATAGGAAAGAAAGAAAAACTCTCCGCTATCCACTTTTCAACATAAACTACTGTTCTATACTGTATTCTCCCATCTCTTTTCTTTTGGGGCACTACTGTCTCATATCCTTTTGCTCTCATCGGGTTTCCTTGGTACAGGTATGGGTGTTGGATGGCTATGATTTGTGCTGGGGTTTTTTGGTTTTGCATGTAGTTAATGAACACTCTGTTGTTTGCTGTGCAGTTGAGTGTCACCATTTTGATGGTTTTTGTGGTTTGTGGGATGCTTTTGGTCATCCCTTTATTGTTGCCTTGTATTGTCATTTTATTCGTTCCCTTGCGCTTCTCGTTGGAGACGTTCTACCCTGCGCTGTTGGATCATCTCTTGGAATTGTTGAAACTTTTCTTTTCTTGCTGGGCAGTCTGGGAAGTTTGCTGCATGGTTGTTTTGGCAATTGATGCATTTTGCGACCTCCATAGCACAGTACCTGCCTAGTTGGTGTTCTCTTTCTGGTCATCCTGGGCATGGGGTCGAGTGTTTTTGTGTTTCGCATGTGTGGGGATGGTTTATAGTGTCATGTGCCTGTGCACAGATGGCGCACATTTGAGTTGGTTCTTGGCATGCTGCTCTAGGGTGTCCCAATCTCCAACACTTGTTGCACTGCATGTACAGCGTCGACGAGTAGAGCAGTTTGGTTTTTCTTCTTCGATTGTACAACAATGTTCCTTGAGGAGTGTGAATCTTTCTGATTTCAGATGGGTGGGCTACGACAATGATGGAGCAATAGGGTTTTTCTTATCTGTCCTTAGGTTTAACCATTCTTGTGCTCACAATCTATACTCCGGTGGTGGCCAGGATTTGTCCCAATACTTCTTCATGGAGGTCTGTTCCCAGTCCTGTACCAGGGAGGGCGAACCATGGGATGCCGAGGATTATTATGCCAGCTTTGACTGGTGTGAATTTGAGCATTTCAAACTGTGTTGTTAAGATTCCGCTTACTGCGTTCTGAATAATTATGGAGTATGGCTTGTAGAAGTCAGCGGTAAGGTGTGGCGGGGTATACATCGTGACGGTGCCTATTTTATTGATCGTGATGGCTTCGAGCATTGCATCTCTGGGGGATAGTGCCGCTTCATCCCTTAGTCATATTGCAAGTTGGTATGCTAGTCTTTCCGCTAGAATAGCTTGGTCTTTGGTTTCTCCGGGTTCAGTTTTCTGGAGGTACATTTGTCGTTCTGCTCGTTGGTGTTTCTTTGGAAGTTGTTGTTGGCATTCGGTATTGGTTTCTTGTTTCTTTTGATCAGTGTTGGTTGATGGGTTGCTTGGACTTGCTTCTTGCTTTTTTGTTTTCTTTCCTTTTCCTTTTTCTTTGCCCACTTCCTTGTTCTGCTCGCTGTCTTTTTGTTTAGAATCTTGCACGGCCTGTGCGTATGATCTGGATTGGACCATAGCAGCCTTGCTCTGGGCTGCTTGCTGGGTTTGCTTCATTCTTTTTTCCAGCTCTTCTACCTGTCATCCAAGTTTGAGGTTAGCGTCTTGTAGGTTGATGAGGAACCTGGATTGGTTGTCGATTTTGTTGCATAATGCAGTGAACACATCGGCAATAAACATGCCGAGCAGTGCAGTCTTTGTGGGTTCTCCCGTTAGGCCTTGTTGTTCGCTTAGTAGTTCCACAAAAGCTTGTGTTCTGATAGTGGATCCTGTGAGCTCCTCTAGCGCCTGTAGCGGGTTTTCAGTGATCTGGCTTAGGGCCAGTGTCTAAGAGGGCCCAGGGGTTGTTCGTTTTGGTTTTCTGGGGGTGGCATCGACATCCATCATTTCTTTGTCTTTTCCTTTGAACTGTTCGTCTGTGGTGAGGAAGTCTCCATCGCTAGTATACTGCATGGCTGGGGCATCCTCATCCCATGATCTGATATCCCTACCCCCAAAGGCACTTTCTGGGGCAAAGGTGGCTTGTGGGTGCGGGGTGGTAGTGCATAATGGTGTTGGAGATGCGTGTTGACTAATATTGGCAGGGTTTCTGAAAAGTGGTTGGGCGACCTGACTTTGAGTCACTTGTATTGGGGGGATCTGGGAGCACCCCTCGATCTACCACTCATGTGCAGGTGGGATCTGGTACGGCTGTGCTGAATTCATGGGGATGGTGTGATGGGTAGAGGTATTTGCCGGCATTGGGGCCCTTGTGGGGGTAACCGGTTGTTGTTGAGATGTAGACATATTTGCGACCGTGTAAGCGAGGCTAAGTCTTGCACGTTGTCACGATGTCTCCCACTTGGGGTATATTGATCAGGCTATAATGGCACCAGAGCACACTACGGTGGTGATACACAACTAGGAACCTGTTGGTATGTGTCCATGTATGGATATTCCCCTGTGGAGTAAGCTCTATCTGAGCGCCTATCCCCTAGGCAATGAGGCTAAGGTATTCTACGTCGTTGTTTTTGCCAAGAGTTTTTGTGCCAATGGAAGGTGATAAAAGAAGAGTGCAAAAGAGGAGTAGGAAAAGGTAGAATGTAGGGGGGGGTTTAGAGAGTCTGAGAAGCCTGGACAAAGGAGCGTCAAAACTCTTGTCCATCGGTCACACTCTTCTACCGGATGGCTTTGCGTGAACTTTATTGGATGGCCTAAGTAGAGAGGGAGTTATACATCGCTAAGCGCCATCAGGGTAACCCTTCATACGGCCATTGTGATCATTGGTCGCATTGACAAAGGAGCGTCGAAACTCTTTTCCATCGGTCACACTCTTCTACCAGATGGCTTTGCGTGAACTTAATTAGATGGCCTAAGTAGAGAGGGAGCGATACATCGCTAAGCGCCGTCAGGGTAATCCTTCATATGGCCATTGTGATCTTCAGTCGCATTTGCTTACAAGGACTGAACCAGTAATTAGGCAACCTTGCACAGTCAGGGAAAACTCGCTTACGCTACAAAACCTGCGATGGACCGGAAATTCGTGGTATAGAATGGGATGAGCGGGATTTGAACCTACGACATTGCATGTTACCGCACAATGACACCAGGACAGCCATACCACTAGACCATCCTCGCCCAGACAAAGGAGCGTCTAGGGGGGGGGGTAATTCATTTTTATTCTTTATGGTCGCGTAAGCGACCATCTACAAAAGAACATCCTCGTACAGCTATGGAAAGCTATGAAGTAATAAGAAAACATCTCCTCCGAAAAACACAGAAA
>JABYPW010000005.1:0-69999 GCA_016880775.1 Phymatotrichopsis omnivora | reverse complement strand
GACTTATCTTGTCCTCCCTCGGATCACTGATGTACGGACGGGGCGTCGCACTCAATTAAGAGCATATGACATAGTCGCGTAATACAGGAGCGATCTCGCTAAGCGCTGTCAGGGTAACCCTTCATACAGCGAACATGAAGCGACCAACAACCGTCTTTATATACCATTCCGACCAAGAGAAATGAGTTATCTAAGACAAAGGAAATTACATAAGAAATAGAACCCGAAAGAAACCCTTAGAAGTCCCATGACTCATTCTATTATCATCTGATGCGATCGTAACATTCCTAGGAGTCGTAACGGAAATGATCAGCGTTATGGTCTGAGCTCGGATCGCCGATCTCGGGTAAGATCGTCATCACACGATAGCTGGCTCGATCAGCTTGAGTCATACCAACCGCAGGTGACTAGTCTGCAGGAGTTACTCAAGTTCATCCGATCATGTGAGGTACGCTTGAGAGAGGATGACGGGTGAGTCAGACCCTGACTCATCTTCATCAGAGGCGCCACATATGACTCATCCTGAGGCAGAGCCCATTGTCACGTGGTCCTTTCGCATGTTGCAGGGGTATACTCACAGGAAGTTGCTCATCTAACTGAACTCATCATCGTGCGCGGGCCTTGGTACCATGGCTGTAACAGCATGAACTACAAGATAGACAAAAACTACTGGAAGTGGCAACCAGCACCATACATGTCTGCACCAACATACCAGGAGAAACCACTAGGCACAACCTAAGAGGAAGACAAGACGGGGTCATAGACTTAATATTTACAAGCATGAACATATATGGATGACTTACGCACCCCACAGTAGGAGGAGACATAGGAAGTGACCACTTCCCTATGGCAATCAAGATGCACCTACAAGATACAGAGCAAGACAAACTAGCACCAAACTAGAATCTCTTCCCAGCCTATGACAAAGACAATGTAGACCCAGTATATCAACAACTGGACAGAGTCGTCACTAAATGGGACCAACAAGGGGACTTCCAGCACTGGATACAAAAGACAATACACCAGGTCGCGAAAACGCTATATAATGCGGTAGCCAAAAAGAACATCACAAAGTACTCCAAACTATGGTTGAACACAGAAATTGCTATCGAGCGCAAGGTGTTCAAATGAGAAGCGAGAAAGTACAAGCATGGAAGGACAACTAGAGAAAACCGGAACATGGTAAGCAACAAGTACTTCCAAATAATCCAGGCTACTAAAGACCAATATTGGAACTAGTGGGTCGAAAGCGGAAGTGACCAGGACCTCTGGAACTACAAATCAGTAAGAATGAAGACCTCACAAGACCACAAACCAGCAATCGCAGGAGGAACAGCAGAACAGTACGAAGCCCAGTTGATAAAACAACTCTTCCCCCCAACACCACAACCAGATCCCCCAAAACCCACTTGGTACCTGGAAATGCCAGAAGTGACAGAATTAGAAATCCAGGAAGCCCTCTAGAAAACAAGGAACATGGCCCTAGGGAAGGACGCTACCCCATACCCAGTCTGGAAGCAGGTAGTGAAAGGAGCGCCGCATGTCATCAAAGGAATTGTCAACGAAATACTAGGTCATAGATATCATCCGGAAAACCTCAAGGAAGCACTGGGAGTACTTATACCTAAGCCAGGGAAAGAAGACTATGGACCAGTCAAATCATACCAAGTTATAGCCCTCCTAAACACGCTGTCAAAAATCATCGAAAAGGTCACACACGACAGACTATACATGCATGCAGTACGAAACAAGATGATTTCACCATACCAGTATAGAGCTATGAAGCAGAGAGGCACAGCAGATGCAGCAAATTGACTCTTCCATAAAGTGGACTGCCTCCAAAAAGTAGGATTCAAAGTAAGTATGGGCTTCTTCGACATCACAGGAGCCTTTGACAATATGGAACAAGCTGAACTTAGGAAAAGACTTGAAACTGGAAACACCCCAGCATATCTCACCAACTGGATACTGTCGTTCATGAGCAACAGAACTATGCAAATGGTCTTCCTAGGAGCAACAGGAACCCTGCACTGTATAAAGTCAGGAACCCTACAAGGATCGCTGATCTCCCCACTACTCTTCGTCATATACATTACCCTGCTGCATAATAGCAAGGAGCCACAAAGTAAAGGATCCTTCATCGATGATTTTGCGGTCATGGTATACTCCAAAAGCAGGAAAGAAAATAACAGCAAAATCTGAGAAGAGTTCCAGCAGCTAGAAACGAAAGTAAAACCAATGAAGATTAAGTTCGCCGCCCCCAAAACTGACCTCATACACTGGGAAACACACTATGAAAAGACACTAGAAGACAAGATATAGCTAGTCAAAATAGGAGGTACCTAGATCACGCCCAAAAAAGTAGCAAGGTATGTAGGGTATTTCTCATCCACTAAGTGAACCCCGTACATCTACTATGAAATCCGCATCGCCCGCACAATGAAACAGTTTACACTCATCAGAAGAGATAACACAAGGCACAAAGGGCTCACCCCACATAACTGAAGATGACTAGTAATAGGAATGTTGATACCATAGATGACATATGGTGCAATAGTCTTTGAACCAGACCACACAACTATCAAACTGCTCACTGCCCAGTTCAGCAAAATGGCAAGATGGGTAATAGGACACTTCCATAATACGAACACATACCAAGTCTTAGCCCAGGTGAAAATACACCCACCGGAGGTTTGGATCCATTACCTGAGAGAAAAGTACGTCCTAAGAGTATCGACCATCACTGACCCGGAGCACCCGATTGCAAGAATATTACCGGACACGTACCCAGCCCTAATAACAAGAAAAACTGAGCACACATACCGCGGTAACATGAAAAGGAAAACAATTAGGGATAAACAAAAAGGACTGTATATCCAGAAATAGAATGCCCTAAATATACACAGACCTAGAAGATCTCCACCAGTCCACATTGACCCTATCCTACAGAGTATCATCCCATACCTGGAAACTGGAGCGCGATTCTACGGAATAGTCAGAACTGACGAGACGACTCTGTCACTATACTCCACAAAAACCCTAGAGCAAAAAATTAAGAAAAACTTGACCGAACGATGGAAAATGATAACAACAGAATACTCAATAGACAACGAAGAAGTGTCCCTTGGTGAAAACCAGATTTTCAAACTGCCAATCGAAATCCCAAGCTGACTATTCTAAATAAGGTCCAGGAAATCACACCTTTCCATGCACACCTCATGGGGATACAAAGACCATGTCTGCACACATTGCCACTAGTACTATGAGACCATTCAGCATGTGATACTAGAATGCCTAGCAAGGGTAGAAGCACGAGAAAAATACATAACTCAACCCCGTGACCTAGAAGCGATGTTCCGCTCGGAGGAGGAAATGAAACAGACAGCAACATACATATCGAAAATGAAAATAAGGATATCAATGAGGACCCATACATAGGATTAACACATGGCTATACCTGTTCATTCTGTGCCTAATAGACCCCCATCTTGTACCCCTTCCCATGCACTGCCTAGCCCGTATTCTACATGTGGGCTATACAGAAGTTTTTTGGATTGGAAACCTTTCACAGAGGTAGCTCCGGCTGATGGATCAGCTACCCCTCCTTCTACCTTTCTTAGTCCCTCTTACAGTTCTTCTCATGTATCAGATTTTCTTGTGGAGGATGTTGCCCCATCTTATGGTAATTTGGATTTGACTTTGCAGACTCTTTTCCACTTATGTTAGTTTCTTTTTCGCATGCTATTTTTCGTAGGAGGAGATGTTTTCTTATTACTTCATAGCCTTCCATGGCTGTATGAGGATGTTCTTGTAGATAGTTGCTTACGTGACCATAAGAATAAAAATGAATTACCCCCCCCCCCCTGGTTGCTTCTATGTACTTCAGGACACTCTTCTATACCTTCCTACCCCCTACATTTCTACATGTAGAAACTATCACCAGTCCCATCCTCAGCTGGATGAGAAGACTACAACCCAATGCCAACCATGTATGCCGCTGACCACACAACAACCTGCGAGCAACTGGACAGCGTGACATGGCATCCTGTAGGCACAAACGGTAGTCGCTAGATGGCGTAACTCGCCATATTCACAACCGTACCCTGTACCGCATAGGCGGTTGTCTCATAATACCCCCCACACCTCCCATAGATGATCTCCGATCACACTACACATATAATTGCGAAGCTCTCAGAGTTCCTAGGAGGGGTGCCCAGGCCCCCCAGAGCGATCGCACAAACCTCTTAGTGACCTTCATAGTTGAACACAGCACCCCCTTGTCACTGCTCTATGGCAACAATACAGAACCAACAAATGAAGTTGGGAATGCTAAAACAAACCTACCCAAACCTCATGACCATACGTACCCCCTCCCGCAAGATGTCCAACCACCAACAACACAAAACTTACCAATCGCTACATCGCCGGCTTGCTTACATTATGCGACTGCGCCTGCCGGCGCCAACACAATACCTACAAGTCACCTTATCGCCCAGAGGTAGTAGAGGAAGTTTTTGAGGTGGAGGAGATGGACAATACTTTCTTTTATCATGTAGCTAGTCATTCGCTATGTGCAGGTATTTGTGGAGGATAAGAAGGGTCGGGGAGGATTGAGCTCATAGTTTCTTTTTTTCTTTTTCCTTTGTTTAATTTCGGGGTGATATGCCATAGTCTTAGACTGCATACAGAAGGCCCTGTAGTTAGGTTAGTGAAGAGCTAGTCTTGTAAGCTACAAAACGAAATGAAACATCATTATCATCATCATCTTCTATGTACTTCTGTAGCAACACAGAGTGTAAACTCTGTGGACGACAATACGAACATACAGTGCTTAAGTACACTAATTGCGACACCGCCTACCCTGGCAATAATCCCCTCTGTCCCACTTATTTGCAAGTCTTGGCTGATAATAATAAGAGAGTGGAGAACCTGCATACTATGATGGAAGAGGAAATAGAGACTTAGGGCCCCTTGATGTTTCATCACTTTATTCTACTTTTGTTGTTCCCTTTATATAAGAGTTCCATAAGTTTGGCTTCTGTTTTCTCCTTTGTCTTTTCCCTTTCCTTTTTCTTTGGTTAGTGTTCTTTGCTTGTACCTCGATCCCTTCTGGTTGTTGTAAGGTTTGCCTTACTAGAGATGGGGAAGGGGTTCTAGGCTCTTCTTTTTCTTTTTTGCTGAAAGTTTTTCTGCTGTCTTGATGTACTAGGTGGTTGCATTCATACTAGTTATATTTCTTTTGGAGTTTCTTTCCCCTGCTACTCTTTCCTTTCCGCCCCATCTCTTCTTTAGTTTATTGCATATAAGCGAGGAGGATTCAGGAACAAACCTGTATTTTATCTTGTAAACCATAGGATGCACTACTGACCTTAAGTCAGCTGTCTTCTACCTCATGTTATAGCTTGTCATAGCTGCACACGGAGGTTCTTTAGATGACCCCTAGCAGGGTCGTAAAGATAAAATAAAAATGAATTTCCCCCCCCCCCCCCCCCCTAGTTGCTTCTATATTCTTAGTGGATTCTTTTATAAACTATGAAGAGTAGTTTAGAAAATGAAGAATGAATCATCATCATCATCATCTTCTATGTTCTTAGTAAAAAGATGCCCTGCTGGAGGAAAAGTGTATTTAGAAAAGTGGGAAAAGAGTTCTATCACTTCTATATTCTAGGCTTCTAATGAATCTCGACCCCCCTCCTACCTTGGGGTGAAGAACCTCCTCGCTTAGTAAGACTCTCCCTCATGACAATACTTGAGACACATTATTGTCCCTCCCATCAAACAGCCATGACAATGGTCGCACACCCTACAAGTGAGCAACTGGACAGCGCAATACAGTATCCTGTAGGCCTTAAATGGTAGTCACTGTTAACAGGTTGAGAGCCCCACTCAGTGCCACTCACCTTCTTCGTGACAGTAATATATACTGTGTAGACAGTTGTTCATGATATCCCCTACCCCCCTACCTTTGCTGAGGATACAGCAGTATCTGACCCCTCTTTCAGTGCTTCCTGAGCAAGAAGGGGTCATAAAACTGCGCACCTCGCTTAACAATCGAGCAACTTAGGCACTCACCCTATTAACAGCGATGCTCTCAGAGCTACTAGAAGGGGTGCCTACACTACCCAGAGTATCGCAACTGAATCTACCGAGGATGCAGTGGCGTCCAGACCCTCTTTCCCTCGGTCACATCGAGCGACCTTTTCCTTTTTCTATGATAAGCGACCGGACAATTTGAATGGTAGTTCTGAGGAGGGTAATCAGTGATTTAACCTTGCAGATTTTAGGTAACAGTGTTCAGACACTGATCTCTGTCAAGCCTGTTCTTGTGTCTATTGGTCGGGTATATGGTTGGGGGAGGCAGAGGATTTCTTTTGTTTCAAGGGTAATGTGAAAGGCAGGAGCAGAGGATTTCTTTTATTTTAACCTATGTCACTCATTTCATTTCCTCCTTTCATAGCTAGACCATTCGATTAAGTTTGTAGAAAAGTCACCCCACTATAGGAAGAGTGTATATAAATAGGAAATAGAGTATCGTCGCTTCTATATTCTTTCCTTCCTTCTCTCTTTAGTCTATAGACTAGCTAAAAGCCTTAAGAATATATTCATTCTTACTGTCGAACTTTGTTTCTCCTCTCTCTTCGAATGTAGGAAAGTGTATTTGTAGATCTAGACTTAGAACAGTTAAGATATTTGAGTTTACTCAGTAATACTTTCTTTGTTAAGTAGCACTTATACTTTACTGAGCCTTACTATACCGCAGACACCTACAGTAACAGTGATCCCTTCAATTTAGATGGCCTTGGCATTTGAATTGATTTAAGAAGACAACTTCTACACCAATACGGAAGCTGTCGGTGGTGGGCTGCTTAGGTGGGTGGACACCCTAGCCAATGAAGGAATAGTCTGTCATTGGTATGCCGCCATGACTAGAGCTCCAGTGGGTGATTTTGCTGAGCTCTTCATATGGTCTTCCATCTCCTCAACCTCTGAAGGTGATAAGTAGGAACAGATCTATCCTGCTGTCTTCTCTGAATACCTAGCCTCCTCGCTCCCTCGCCATTGGGAATGGGATTGCAAAATTGATCTAAAGGAAGGAATGACTCCTCCCTAGGGCCCGCTTTACCATCTGTCTGAGACTGAGCTCTAGGCCTTGCATCAGTACCTTGATCAGATGATCAAGGCGGGGAAAATAAGACCCTCTAAGTCTCCTACAGGTGCTCCTATCCTGTTTATGAAGAAGGCTGATAGTTCCCTCTACCTTTTTGTTAACTACTAGGGTTTGAATAAGATCGTTATTCAAAACCACTATCCTCTCCCCCTTATGGGTGAACTTAGAGACTGAATTGGTCATGCAAAATAGTTCACCAAGCTTGACCTCAAAAATGGCTATAACCTCATCTGCATTACTGAGGGTGATGAGTGGAAGACTTCCTTTCGCACTCGTTATGGCTAGTATGAGTATTTGGTGATGCCATTTAGTCTCTACAATGCCCCTGCTATCTTCCAGGAAATGATGAACATAATCTTCTATGACCTTCTTGATCTGGGTGTCCTTATCTACTAGGAAAACATCCTGATCTATGCTGTGACCAAGGAAGAACATGACTGCTTTATGCATGAAGACTACCATAAGTTGGCATTGAAACCTACCAATTGTGTCTAGGCGGTCCATGAGGTGGAATTCCTTAGGTTCATCATCTCCAATAAGGGCATTAGTATTTCTAAGGATAGGATTCAAGCTGTCTGAGATTGGCTAACTCCCACTACGGTTTGCGATGTCCATTCCTTTCTGGGCCTAGTAAACTTTATCGGGTCTTCATCCAAGGATTTTTGAAGATCGCCACGCCCCTGATAAACCTCACCAAGCAAGACCAGCCCTAGACCTAGGGGTCTCAGCAGTAGTCTGCCTTTAATATCCTTAAGGCCCTTTTCACCTCTGTACCCATCCTTGTCCACCATGATTCTCAAGTCCCCTTGCAAGCTGAAACTGATGCCAGTGACTTTGCCCTTGGAGGCAGGATATCATACTGGTTTCCTGATGGCTCTATTCACCCTTTGGACTTCCACTCTCACAAACTTTAACTAGTGGAGTAGAACTACAAGATATATGACAAGGAAATGCTCACAGTATTTGACTGCCTTTACATGCAATGGAGACATTGGTGTAAGGGAACAGCTCATCCAGTGCTGGTGGTGATGGACCATAAGAACCTGGAGTACTTTACAACTACTTAGCTCCTCTCCATGAGACAGGCTCAGTGGATAGAGAAATTGGGCACCATCAATTTCTGGATAGTGTATTAGCCAGGTTAGTCCAATGACATGGCTGATGTTTTGAGCAGATGTAGGGACCACATCCCTATAGAGGGGGCACTGGAGCTCAGTCTTCTTTTTCTCAAGAAAGGACAGTATATTACTGTGATTGAGAAGTCTTACACCTTGCTTAATCCTTCCTTTTACCAAGCCTTGAGAGAAGTTATCACTGGTAACCCTAAATGCTAATACATTCTGCTACGGTGTCCATGATGGCCTTCCAATGTAGAATGGTTTGTGGTATGTCCCCCCTTCTCTCCACACTGAGGTTCTCAAGTCTGGGCATAATCACCCCATGGTAGGCCACTTAGGCTGAGATAAGACCTTTGATCTTATTAACAGAGACTTCTACTGGCCATATTGAAGGCAGGATATAGCTGAGTATATCTCTGCATATGACCAGTGCCAATGGAATAAAGCCTACTGATACAAGGCCTATGGGTAGCTGCTTGCATTGGAGATACCCTACAGGCCATAGGAATCGATCTCCATGGACTTTATGATGGACCTCCCTCCTTCTGATCGCTTCACCTAAGTGTAGGTGATCATTGATCAGTTTTCCAAGATGGCACACTTCATACCTCTTGGCCCTAATGTTGACTTAAGGCAACTTGCTACCATTTTTGTCCATGAGATTTGGAAATACCATGGCCTTCCTACGAACATTGTCTCCAACTGTGACCCCAAGTTCGAGTCTTTTTAGGGCTATATAATGGAAAATCTTAGGGTTCGACGGTTAAAGAGCACTGCTGATCACCCCTAAATAGACAGACAAACTGAATAGCTTAACTAGGTCCTCAAAGCTTACCTCCACACATATATCAACTTTGAGCAATTGGATTGGGTTTTCTTTCTTACCATATCAGAGTTTGTATATAACAATGCCAAGTCTTCCTCCACTGGGGTATCCCTATTCTTCACCAACTTTGGATATCATCCTTCACTTAATGCTATTTAAACAGTTTCTGCCTATTGGGGAAGTAAGGCACTAACTCGAGAATAGACCACCATCCAGCAATGTCTTTTTATAGCCTAGCAAAAGATGGTTGTATGGTACAACAAGTCTCACCAAGCCTTGCCAGCTCTTAAGCCCAGTGACTGTATCCTTCTTAAGTATGATGATATCACCCCCTCCTAACCTTCCCACAAACTTGATGCAAAGTTTGCTGGCCCCTTTGAGATTATCAAACCTATTAGATCTTAGGCCTACAAGCTTAAACTTCCCTTTTCTTAGAAGATCTACCCTGTCTTTCATGTTTCTAAACTCAAACCCTATTATGTCTCAGGCTAATTTCTGTTTCACCCTCCCCCAGCTCCAGAAATTGAGGAGGGTAGGAACTACTTCTTTGTTTCTGAAATTGCCAAGGTTTGAAACAATCAGAAGACCCAATGGGTGGAATATTATGTCCTGTAGGAAGGATACTCTCAGGATGAGGGGAGTTGGGAACCGTTGGAGTCACTGCTAGTAAACAGTGAACCCATCGACACTGTATTGACCTTTTAACAGGCCCATCCGGAGGCTAAGCACCAAGCCACTGAGTCAGAGGAGGCTCAACCATAGAAGGAGAAAAGGAGGAATTGAGGTATGTATAATTACTCTTTCCTCCATAGTTAGTTTCCCTTAAATATATCAGGGTAATACCATTATATCCACTACATGGTCCTGAGTCCCCTTTAAGCTCCACTGAGTTAGGATGACCTCCCCCTATAGGCTACAGGAAACCTTTCACCTGACCCTGTTGCTCTCAAGGTAGGTTAAAGAAATCGATATAAAGCTAACTCCTATGTGCATGGGGACTATGCACCTTAGAAGGGGCATAGTGTTAAGAACACTGGTAGTGGTCAGTGTTGAGGTACCCAGATGATGCACTATGATGGAGGTTATGCTTAGAATGTCAATATGTTAGTATGCTATCTCCACCCTTCACCATTGTGTCAAGTTCTCTGGAGACGATCCTCTGTCACATGACCTTGTAGCATAGTGTGGTATGGTACAGCTTTGCTGTTAGCCCTGACTAGGTACAGGAAGTTATCCCTACAGTTACTATGTGATTAGCTATCGGCATGATGTGATATTGGCCTAGTTAGCTATGAGGTCATAATCGGGTGATTGGACTCGTATCATGAGAGACTATCACAAATTGGGAGTGAGGCCTAAGAGGGTGATAGGCGATCATAGTTGAATTGAGTACTAATCATGTCCTATCCATTGTGGACTCTTCTATAGGTTTCAGTGATTAGGAATCAGGAGATAGTCTAGAATAGGAAAGGGTTCTTTGTTTTTCTATTTCCTTTATCATCTCTTTGTCAGCTTAGGTGAAGGATGGGATATATAAGTACACAGTTATTCTTGTCTTGTTGTCTGGGGCGAGGATGGTCTAGTGGTATGGCTGTCCTGGTGTCGTTGTGCAGTAATGCACAATGTTGTGGGTTCAAATCCTGCTCGTCCCATTCCATACTATGAATTACCGGTTGGTCGCAGGTTTTGTAGCGTAAGCGAGTTTTCCCCGACTGTGCAGGGTTGCCTAATTACTGGTTCAGTCCCTGTAAGCGAATGCGACCGATGATCACAATGGCCATATAAAGGGTTACCCTGATGGCGCTTAGCGATGTATCGCTCCCTCTCTTAGTTAGGCCATTCGATTAAGTTTGCAAATAGTGCCGCCCGCTAGAGAGTGTGACCGAAGGAAAAGAGTATTCTTGTCTTGTTGTCTTTCCTTCCTTCCTTCTTTAGTACATAGCTACTTGTCTTCTCTGCAATCACCATTGTGAAAGCCTTTGAGTTATCTTCGAGCCTTAAAGAATATATTTGTATTTCTCATCTTCTACACTTGAAGTCTACCTAATTATTGTAGGAAAGATATCTTCCAGTTGAGCTTTCATTTAGCTGAGATATCTGAGTTTACTCAGTAACATTTGTGAAGTATACCTGAGGTATCTTTACCAAGTTATATACAATCTAAATAGGGTGATCTGTCATAGTGTCACATTCCCTCTAGCAGTAATCACTGTCTCCAATCAAAGTGGCATGCTTATAATCAAACTATTAAGTTAGCCTAGCAAAATCTAATTCTACACATTTTTTATCATAATCTTTAATGTTTCTAAGTTTGCTAACCTTGCAAATGTTTCACCTAATTCTATTTCTATACCCCTCTATAATATATCAATGAGGTTTAGGTCTAGAGGTTATGGTGACTATATGAGAGTCTCAATTTTAATTCTCTCCCTATATCTAGGTACATATTTTAGTGCCTAGGTACCTTACCTTTAACTACTTATAGGGTTTTGATTTCCTATTGGTCACTATTATATAGACAGGGCATGTATACTCAATTAAGAGCAAAGATATTATCATATACATAGGAGTGTCAGGATGTACCTTCATCTGCTAAGCACTATCAGGGTAACCTTTATACAGCCATTGTGTTCATCAGTCACATTCCCTTACATAGACTCAACCAGTAATTAGGGAACTATATACAGTTGGGGAAAACTTGCTTATGCTATAAAACCTATGACTAGGAAATCTTATTATTAAGGAGTAGCATAAGTAGGATTTAAACCTACAACATTGCACATTATTGTCTTTAACTATTTATATCAGCCTATACTACTTATAACTATGATGCCAGAATAGGATAAGTAGTAGATTAAGGATATTCTATATATAAGTTTTATGGTCAATCTTTAGCCCTGATAGGATAATGTATAACTCTAATTCAAGCATTCTCTAGAATGTACCCTATATCACTAGCCTCTAGGACTTATTCTTATTATACCTATATTTCCTCAAAAGTAAATCTCTATCTCTAAACTTTTATCTTTACTAATTATTCATTGTTATTCTTAACCTCTATACTACTATAGTAGGTATATAAGACTAACTAGGAATATCTGTATATAGGTAACAAAAGCTATAGTATAATAGGAAAATAACCTCCACTAAAATAAAAATAATAAAGGTATTAGATTATAAAAAAATCATAAACTAAAAACGTCAAATATATGTACTAGTTCCTCTTCTAAGATAGATTTACCATCAGTTTGAGAAAAGGAATATAAGAAAGTAGATAGGGTATAACTAACCTTTCAGTAGGAGTTAAGTCTGTGAGAGGTTTCTAATCTAGAAAGTTTCTATAAGGTCTATAATTACTATATATACTTATAGAGAGGTGAAATGATTATACAATACAATATTCTCTATTATAATACACTCAGTTACTAAATTTAGAAAATTTTAACACTATGACAACTATCACAAAATATTATAAGTATCATCCTCTATCCCCCCTCCCTCTAATATTGTACCATCACTTATAGAGCAAGGTCTCTCTACTATCAAAACTATTAGTGATTTCCTCACTGATCCCCTTCAGTAAGTAGTTATAATGGAGTATAGAGAATACCTCAAAGGTGCAGATATTAGTACTATAGCTAACTCAGTTATATCTGAAGTAGTATTTTCTATATAAGTGGAGTTCTATAATGACCCTCCTTACCCTTATCTAGTCTATTAATAAGATTCAATAGACTATTTCCACTCTTAAATTTAGCTAATAGTCAATTGAATAATCCTTTAATAAACTTAAAGCCATCACTACCTGTAACTCTACTATAGCCTAAACTTTAGTCCCTACTCTTCTAGACCCTGCTCTCAATAAATCTATCAAAAAGATATAGTCAGAGACCTTAAAAATTGCTAAAGCTGTGAAGAAGTTTACATCTTTATATACCTAATCTTTGATTAAAATAACTATTAAAGTACCATTTATACCACCCTATACTATAGTAACCTAGGCCCTAATAAATACTAATAATCATTCTTAGGCTGAAGTTCTTAAGAAGAACTACAAAGGTAAAGCTATAACTATATTATATACTACCACTTCCTCCTCTACTTCTCCCCCAATTACATAGCTAAGTAAGAACATAAAATAATTATTAACCTTGAGGAAGGAATCTCTAACTTTAACCCTAATACAGTTTGAGATAAAGTTAAAAAGGATCTTGTCTCCAAGAAAGCCCTCTCTACCTACTATATCAGATCTATCTAAAAAGCTAGCCCCTAAAATGTTTTCCTCTCTATCATGGAAAATAAAACTACCTAGTAAGTCCTTATCTATAAAGCAAATATTGAGGTAGCTATCAGGAAGTTCTTTCCTTATACTACTAGTGTTATAGCCTAGGTAGCAGGGATACATGCAATAATAGGTTATGTTAGATGAGTAAGTTTACTCAGTATTTCCATTCATGGTTAAGCAGATATTATCTATCATGTTTGGGCTCTAGCCTCTGAAGACTGGAATATGTCACCTCTATTATGTTAGCTAAGATCTGACTAATCTGGTAACCACTAGTATGTATTATAACATGTGATCAGATAACTTAAGTAACTCACATGAAGTAGTTAGTCATGATGGGATGATATATGAACTGATTGAGATATATCACATGATGATGAGCTCAGATCAGATAGGCAATCCATACTTATAATATCGCTAATCATTTCCATTACAACTCCTAGGAATATTAATTAGTGATATTAGATTTAATAGAATGAGTCATGAGGTTTCTTTTGGGTTCTATTTCTTACATTAATTCTGAGTCATCTCCTTGGTTAGAAAAGTCTATAAAAGAAAAGGGTTTTTCATATTCTTTGTACTTTACTTCCTTCTCTCTTCAGTCTAAATACTAGCTATAAGCCTTAAGAATAGATTTGTTCTTTAGCAACAAAATCTCTTGCACTTTCTCTATTCTTCTCTAGGAACTTGTATTTGTGGATCCAAACTTGGTTGTTGAGATATCTAAGTTTACTCAGTAATAAAACTTAGTTGAGTAGCACTTGCACATTACCGAACTATCAAGAAGACACCTCCTATAACAACTAGCCTCTACTGTAATATCTTGTACAAGAAGTATATAGTATACAATGTACTAACCCAATCAACTGTTATCTCTAATTTTGAGTACATATATAGGATCTGATAGGAGTTTGAGATATTTAACTATAGAATCCTACTCATATAAACCCCCTATAGGCTTACTTCTAAGGAGAAGATTACTAGTAAGAAATATTCCTCAATTGTTATAGTAATTGTCAATAACAACTACTTCTATGATATACTTCCTAGTCCATCTGCCAGTTCTATACTAGAAAACATCTCCTTAGTAAACATACTTATAGTAACCTAGACTATAAGATCAAAGGCTAATAATGTGAGTACACTACCCTCAAATACATTAATTACAAATATGCCTATGCCCTTAATAAGCTATACTACCTTACTTATATCATTGTGATAATAAATGATGATAAGCCTATAGATTATGCTAAACATAATGAGAGGATTTGATCTTCCCTTGGATCACTGATGTATGGATGGGCTGAATATAAGGAGGAAAAATAATCATAGATCTATTTCTCCCTTTCCTTTTATCTTTCTTCTATCTTATAGGAGGACTTTATTTATTGCTTATTGTGTTTTAGAAAATAGATTCCTTTTCCCTTTTATAGTGTACTTAGTACCTTCCCTTTTCCCTATTTTATTTTCTAGGTATTATAAGGTATACCTCCTCAGGGTGAAAGGATAGGGTCCTAGTGCTCTTCTTTACTTTTCTTATTTTCTATTATACTTGTTCCTTCCCCTTATACATAGTTACCTAATCACTGGTTCAGTCTATGTAAGTGAATGCAACCAATGACCTCAATGGCTATATAAAGGGTTACCCTTATAGTACTTAGCCAATTCCCTCCTATATTATACAAATATGTCATATGCAATTAAGTTTGTGCAATGCCCCATCCGTATATCTGTGATGTAAGGGAATATCAAATCCTTTCACTACTGCAATCTTTTTTGTATCTTTTCCCCCTACCTCAGGAGTTATACTTGGACAATGGAGTAACTATAGGTTTTGTCATAACATATATATCAATAGTGCTTATAGAGCTTGTACATAGAAATTATATGATATGATTTAAACAAAAAAAATATAAAAAAAAAAAAGGAATGATTATATAATAGCAGTATAGAAAGGATACTAGTTTATACTATAATAACTACTTAGAATATATATAGGAAGAGGGGCGATGATGGTCTAGTGGTATAGCTATCCTGATATTATTGTATAGTAACATGTAATGTTGTAGGTTCAAATCCTACTCATAGCACTCATTAATACCATGATTTCCTAGTTCATCATAGGTTTTATAGTGTAAAGTATTTTTATTGAACTATATATGGTTCCCTAATTACTAGTTGAGTCTATGTAAGTGAATGTGACTGATAAATATAATAGCTATATGAAGGTTACCCTGATAGTACCTATCATATGAAGGTATGTCCTGATGCTCTTATATATGTAACTATATCTTTACTCTTAATTGAGTGTACATGCCTATCTATATAATAGTTACTAATAGGAAATTAAAATCCTATATATAGGTAAGAGTAGTTAGGAATCCCTATTTTGGTGGTAATAATATACTTTACTATGTTATTAGTTTGCTCCTTAGAATTAAACATCCTTTCTAGGTTTTGGGGTCATGGTATAAACTCTACTTATATATCATATTAGGCTAGTACCCTTTTTTTTTTTTTTTTTTAACTTCATGTCAATTGTTTCTATATTTAACCTTTGTATATATCCTCTTTTGATATAGTACAAAAAATCCTCCTACATCTCCCTATAAAAGTAAAGTTGTAAAAATATAGAAAGAAAAGTACAAAGAAGAAAAGAGAGAAGCCTATTTCCCAATTCTACTAGGGAGCGCCCACGGTCTATAGAATAATAGAAGAAAAGAAGCAAAGTAAAAAAGGTAAAGAACAAGTAGGACAGCATAACAAAAAAGGAGAAGACCTCAAAGGAAGTGAGAAATAATAGAAATATAGTTTAGAAAAAAGAGATAAAAAGAGAAAGGATAAAGTAAAGCTCTAGACTACCTACTTTATACTTTAACTATATTTAAGATCCTGTATTATAGATAGTCTAACAAGCAGATAAAGGTATGTCCTGATGCTCCTATGTATGCGATTATGTCTTTACTCTTAATTGAGTATACATACCCTGTCTATATAATAGTGACTAATAGGAAATCAAAATCCTATACATAGTCTAATATAGTTATAGGGTAGGCTATTTTTGTTTTAGCAATATACTATCTCAACTTAAGTATCAAATACTTATATAACTATAGGTTTTTCATAGTCTAAATATTTGTTAGTAGGATTTCCTTCTATTTTCCTTCATAAATATAATAATAAAAGATAGTATAGTCTAGTGTTTTAAGATTAATATTATATTTAGGATAGGTGAGAGCTAAGAAATAGAGTGACTTATATCTAGTAAGATAAGACATGTTAATTCTTATTTAAAATATACTTATAGATAGAAATTATAGGAGCATAATAATATAGTCTTCCTAAATTAAGCGGAGAGAATATGTATTAATGTATTAGAAAGTATATAACTTTCTACCTTTTATTATATTTCCTAGTCATAAATAGTGAGAGTATTAATTTCTTGGACTAGTTTATTTTAGGTATCCCTTCTACAAGAAAAGTACTACCATTTATATTCTTGAATTCAGAGACAAGGTATTAGCCTAGGTAATTTTTTGTTTATATTATATAGTATTATTTCTAATCATAACCACTATATACAGCCTCTTTAGCTATAGTATAACAACAGCTATAATAACTGTAAACACCCATAAGTAAACCCCTATAGAAGAAAGAAAGAGTAATATAAAAGATAGTAAAGTAGAGAAAAAGAGTAAAGAGAGGTAAGGGGGAAAGAAGGAAAATGTAGAAAAGGAAAGATATACCTATTTCATGTAAGGGGAAGGAATAAGCCTAATAGAAACTAAGAGAAATAAGGAAGAGTATCTAAGACCTTCATCTTTTACCCTAAGGAGGTAAACCTTACAACACCTAAGGAAAAAAAAAAAAAAAATAGGGAGAAGCAAAAGTAGTTAATATACTATTAAAGAGAAAGCTATTGATGTCTCTAAAGTAGGGGTGAGGATGGTCTAGTGGTATGGCTGTCCTGGTGTCATTGTGTGGTAATGTGCAATGTCGTAGGTTCAAATCCCACTTGCCTCATTCTATACCACGAATTTCTAGTTGATCACAGGTTTTGTAGTGTAAGCGAGTTTTCCCTGACCATGCAAGGTTGCCTAATTACTGGTTCAGTCCTTGTAAGCACATGCGACCAATGACCTCAATGGCTGTATAAAGGGTTACCCTGACAGTGCTTAGCAATGTATTACTCCATCTCTTAGTTAGGCTATTCGATTAAGTTCACAAATAGTGCCACTCCGTAAGAGATTGTGACTGATGGAAGAAGAGTATAGATGTCTCTAAATCATACACTAGATATTAACTAAAGTCCTCCTATAAAATAGAAGAGAAAAGAAATATAATAGGAGGGGGCTTATAACTCTATTCCTTTGAATAAACTAGTTAGAAGCTTTGTCCCTAGATAGAACTCTAGGGTATCAAGTAATAGTAAGAATCTACCTCTAATCTATATTAACAAACTAGTCTAAAACCTAATGCTATTTATGATGTAGGATACTGTGTCCAACTATTTTGAAGTTCAAAAAGGAGAATAGACCCCCTTACTAACCAGCAATAAAAGAATATCTAAGCTTCCCTAAGCAACTTTGATGCTAAAAGAACCAGGGCATCGTGCTCAATTAAGAGCATATGATATAGGTTCAGTAGCTCCCATTTTTATTGCCTCCCCCACCTTTTCAGGTCCAAGTATGATATCCTGAGCATACCCAAAGGTATGCAGGTAGACACGGCAACAGGCTGAGGAGTCCATAGACTAGCTTAAGCTGACCTCAGGTTAAACCATTGATTACCTTCCTCAGAACTACCAGGGTACTTACACCTTAAAAGGTTTGCTGTCTTTGCTGGCCTTCATTGATACCCAAGTAGACCCCTTAGAGACAAGTCCTAGTTGCCTCCACCACCGTCACACTCATTAGTACCTACTACTACTCAGCGCTTTGATCTAGGGCAATGGGAAAGAGACACCAGTAATGTGTTAACTGGGCCCACGCTTCCTCACCCAGACCAGCAATAAAAGAATACAGTTAAGTGCTAAAGATATTTTCCTACAAGAATGGAAAAAATTAGTGAATACCTTAAAAGACTATATGTGCTATCCCTCCCTCTATAAAGACTCCACTTTCTAGCCTATAAGACATACATTGATAAGACACTTCTAGATATAAGTAGGGAGTTCCTACCTATTATCTCACATGCCCTACAGAGAAGTAAAAACCAACTGTAGACACTAGCATCTCGAATGTAAAATACTAGAATAGGTAATTTAGACCTATATAGAGAGGACAGTTACTAGATAGTATTTCCTGCTATATAACCTACCCCTAATGCTGATTTTTAATAGCCTATCAATAATGAAAGACTTTCTAGATTATCTGTATACTACCAAGATAAGAATCGTATACTGACCTGACTAATACAGACTATTACAGAATACTATTTCTATGGTCTTCCTAGGTACTGGATCATGCGCTGAACCTATTTCCAAGTCAATAGAAGGTTATGTTAGAATCTGTGACTACCTCTTCACCTAAGTTGAGCTATGGGACCATATAATGAGTATTATCACCACTGAGTTATAACTAAGAAAGGTAAGGCTTTAATAATATAACATATATGGGATTAGCTATACATGATCAATAATAAGACTTGTCACCTTGATCTTATCATAATATACTAATTGGCTATATCATAGGAGGACCTGACTACAGGAGGTACTTTATCTGAATGGCATAGATACTCTTACCAGAATACTAGCTGATTACTAATCCATTGTTTGATCATATTCTAGGGAATTTGAAATAGCATATATGAATTTATAATAGAATATTTTGATAGGGTTCTTTTCCTTTGTAATTCCTTAGTTAATGTCTCAGTTAGAGTTGGGTATATATAAGAGGTAGTGGACAAGTGATGTGTTATAGAGGAGTGAGGATAGTCTAGTGGTATGGCTATCCTGGTGTCATTGTATCATAATATATAATGTTATAGGTTCAAATCCCACTTATACCATACATAACATACTACAATTCCTGGTTAGTTGTAGGTTTTTTAGCATAAGTAAGTTTTTCCTAACTATACATAGTTCTCTAATTACTAGTGAGTTCATGTAAGTAAATGTGACTAATGATTATAATAGCTATATAAAGGTTACCCTGATAGTGCTTTATAGCTGAAGGTATACCCTGATACTCCTATATATACAACTATGTCTTTATTCTTAATTGAATGCACATGCCCTATCCATATAATAGTGACAAAAGGAATCAACAGGACTACATGATGAGTATTGTCACTACTAAGCTCTGACTAAGTAAGGTGAGGCTTTGATAATGCAACATACATATGCTTAGTTATATATGATAGGTGATAAGACTTGTCACCTGAGCTGTATCATTGGAGGACATGACCACAGGAGGTGCTCCCTCAGAATTGTATGCATGATCTTGCCTGAATATGAGCCAATTCTGGATCCATTGTTTAATCACCTTCTATGGAATTTGAAATAGCATATAGGAATTTATAATGGAATGTTTCGATGGGGTTCTTTTCCTTTATAATTCCTTAGTTCATCTCTCAGTTAGGATTAGGTATATAAGAGGGAGTGGATGAGATATGTTTTATGGTGTAAGTGAATGTGACTGATAACCTCAATAGCTATATGAAGGTTACCCTAATGGCACTTAGTGATTATTGTTCCTATGTATATGACTATAGTATTGCTCTTGATTGAGTGTGCCTGACCTATCTATATAATAGTGACTGAGGGAACACAATTACAAGGTTGGGTGAGGAAGCAAGGGCCCAGTTAATCAATACTGGTGCTCTTTCCCATTGCCCTAGAATAAAGCGCTGAGTAGTAGTAGGTACTAATAAGTGTGACGGTGGTGGAGGCAACTAGGACTTGTCTCTAAGGGGTCTACTTGGGTATCAACGAAAGACAGCATATCTGGCATTAACCTTCAAGGTTCAAGTACCCTGGTAGTTCTGAGGAAGGTAATCAATGGTTTAACCTGAGGTCAGCTTAAGCTAGTCCACGGACTCCTCAGCCTGTTGCCGTGCCTACCCGCATACCTTTTGGTATGCTCAGGTGTTCACACTTGAACCTAAAAGGTAGTTCACCTTAAACCCAAAATGGGAGCCAACGAACCTAGTCATATCCTCTTAATTGAGTGGCGACGTCCCAGTTCCTGGCATTTAAATCGCTTTGGGAAAGCATATAAGGAACACAATTACAAGCAATGTATTATAGGGGTGAGAATAGTCTAGTGGTATAGCTGTCCTGGTGTTATTGTACAGTAATGCACAATGTTATAGGTTGAAATCCTGCTTATGCCATACCTAAAATACTACAATTTCTATGTTAGTTACTGGTTTTGTAGCATAAGTAAGTTTTCCCTGACCATACATAGTTCCCCACTTATTGGTAAGTTTATGTAAGCAAATATGACTGATAATCATAATGGCTATATGAAGGTTACCCTAATAGCACTTAGCAGATGAAGGTATACCCTGACACTCCTATGTATGTGACTATGTATTTGTTCTTAATGCCCTATCTATACAATAGTGACTGAAGGAATCAAATAGTCAGGGGTGTATTATGTAGTAATGTGCAATGTTGTAGGTTCAAATCCTACTCCTACCATATGTTAATACTATGATTTTCTAGTCAATTGCAGGTTTTGTAATATAAGTAAATTTTACCTAACTGTGTATGCTTCTGTAATTACTAGTGAGTCTATGTAAGCAAATATGACAAATAACCTCAATGGCTGTATAAAGGTTACCCTGATAGCACTTAGTGAGTATTGCTCCTATGTATGTGACTTTAGCCCTGCTATTAATTGAGTGTACCTAACCTATCTATATAATAGTGACTGAGGGAATACAATTACAAGTGATGTATTATGTTTTCTCCTCTCTCTCTAGCCTTCATCTCAAGTCTTGTACCATCTTTCAGCCTTAAAAATATACTTTGCTTTCTTTGCTTAAGATCTTTATCTTGCCTCTTGACTCTGCAAAAAAAAGTGAAAATACAAGTGGTTCTAACTTGCCAGTTGAGATATCTGAGTTTACTTAGTAACACCCTCTTGTGAAGCTTCTTGTTCCTACACTTGCATCTACATCCCTTACAAGTCTCCCATCATATAGATTCTAAGTACAGGTGACCACTTTCCCCTATAGAGCCCCTTCATGTATTGCTTCCCTCTCTTAGTCATTGCAGTTCTTGTGGTACTTAGGTGCACATAATTTTTTATCTTTGACAACATTTTAACTAGCATATATCCTGCTAATGGATCATACCTATAATCTCTTATATACTATTCTGTTTGTTCTATTTCTGCTTTATCTAGTGACAGTAGATATGTTGTAGAGCAGTTGCCTTTTTATTCTGTTTCTGATCTTATATTTTTGCCTTATATATTTCTAGATATCATTTTAAATAGGTAGATTTTTTAGTTTTTTTGTAAGAGGAGGACTACTTTTAGGTATGCTATAGCTATTAGCTGCATGTAAATTCTTTTGTAAGCTGTGAAGAGTAGTTTAGAAAATGAAGAATAAATTATCATCATCATCATCATTAACTCCATTTCTTTATATCTAGCTCGTTCTTATAGCTTATCATCTTTAGTCCTAGTAATGATGTAAGTCAGGTAGTATAGGTCATTAGTAGTATATACACCTTTATAGTTATTGCATTTAAGGGAGGTGTACTTAAATTAGTATACTTTGATCTTTTTGTCAGGACTATTACTACAAGTATGCTCTATGAAGAGGTATTTGTTGGTGGAATATCTATTAGGCTAGGTACTTTTTTTTTTTTTTTTTTTTGTTTCAATTATGTCATATTTATTTCTAGATATAAGCTCTACATGCAGCCTCTCTGGCTATGGTCAGCTTTCTCCATTACAATGTATTTGGTTACTAAATTTATGAAATCTTAATACTACAACCACTATCATAATATGTTGTAATGGTTATCTTCTAACCCACTCTCTCCCTAATATCCCCCTAGCACTCATTGAGA
Organism: Phymatotrichopsis omnivora; assembly: GCA_016880775.1. NCBI lineage: Eukaryota > Fungi > Ascomycota > Pezizomycetes > Pezizales > Rhizinaceae > Phymatotrichopsis > Phymatotrichopsis omnivora. Next base: position 47,574 of record JABYPW010000005.1, on the reverse strand, counting down.
AATGTCATTCTACTATTAGGACCATTTGTGATTTCCTCACTGATCCTCTCTACTAAGCTATTATAGCAGTATGCCAAAAATATCCTAAAGGAGCATATATCTGTTCTACAGCTAACTTAGCTGTATCTAGATCAGTCCTTTCCATATAACTAGAGTTCTTTAACATAACCCTCCCTACTGTCAACCACTCTGTCAAGAAAATTCAATAGAGTATCTCTGCTCTCTAAGCTAGCCAATAGTTAATTGAAAATGCTTCAATGAACTTGAAGCCATCAGTACCTATAACTCCACTACAGCTTAAACTGTGGCCTCTGCCTTCCCTAACCTAGCTCTCACTCAATCTATCAAAAAATTAGTCAGAGACATTAAAAATGGCCAAAGCTGTAAAGAAGCTTACCTCTTCATAGTCCCTTCCTTCAATTGCAACCACTAGTAAAGCACTACTCATGTGATAGAAGGCTCATAAGGAATATAGTGCAAGGTATAGCACAAGAAGCTTCACAAGAGGGTACTACTATATAGACTCAGATATCTCAACTAGCAAGCTAGAACTGCTTTTGTTTCTACCTTTTATTATAGAGTTGAAATATAGAGTTGAATGGAAGATAAAGATCTTAAGTGAAGAAAGCAAAGTATATTCTTAAGGCTTGAAGATGGCATAAGACTTGAGATGAAGGTTAGAGAGAGAAGAGAAAACATAATATATTACTTATCTACTCCCTCTTAAATACCAAATTCTAACTGAGAGTTTATATAAGGAGTTACAAAGGAAAAGAATGCCACTGAAACATTCTGTTACATATTTCTATGTATCCAATGAATTCCCTAGAAGGTTAATCATATGATTGATCAGGGATCAGTTTATATTTTGGTAAGATTGTCTATGCCTCTCATAGGGAATACCTCCAATAGTTATGTCCTCTGATGATATAGCTAATTAGTATATCATGATAAGATTAGGGTGACAAGTCTCATCATTGATCATGCATAGCCAATCTTATGAAGTCGTATTATCAAAGTTTTACCTTACTTAGTCAAAGCTTAGTGGCGATAATACTCATCTATGATACTATAGCATAATCCTTAAGGGGAAGTACTTATAGATTCTGTCATAACCTATTCATTAACCTGAAACTATATTCTGCACATGACCTGGTACTAGGGAAGACTATAAGATCAGTGTTCTATAATACTATGGCCCTCATAAAGGCATATAGTCCCTATACACATGAGTCAATATATCAGCAGAGATGTTCATCTCTTTATAACAGGTAGGAATGTTCTAAGGATTTGGTAAGAAGAGGAAGATCCCAGGTTATAAGGAGACCAGATATAGGAGCTAAAATTCTCTGCACAGTGATGTATCTGACTCCTAGAAGTGTCATCATCAACTAAGTATAGAAGGAAGGGTCACTTACTTAGTACCTTCTCATTCACTTTTGCAGTGGAGCATCCTCATCTTCTGCAGCTTTGGTTTCAGCATTGTAGTAGTATAGGTGAAAGTTGATCAGTTCTTCTACAGGTTCCCCATTTACTAATAGGTTTTCCTCAGGTCCCTATGATCCTTCATTATTAGGGTATCCCTTATAGTACAAGGTACTGCAACCTCTTTAACTGTTTTTTAAGCTGAACCTTAGATATTTCCTAAACAACATAGTAGGTTTCTCTATCCTTAGTCTCAGGGACTAGTAGAGTAGCTTAGGGAAAGGTGGTGGAATGATGGTAGGGTTTGAGTTGCAAAACATGGAACACCAGATACATTCTCCAGGCATTCAAAAAGACCTGAGGTGTTACAGTTCCATGATACTATGGACTTACATGATGATAGACTAGTACCTAGAATGCAACTAGTAAGTGTTTTATGCATCACCACTACCAGCCACTACCTGTCAAGTAAAGATTTGCTCTTATTAGACTTATGTGTAACAAATGCCACTTACAAGAGGAAGGTGAAAAGAGGAATCACTATGTTTTTTTTTTTCCCCAAATTTTATTTAGGAGTTTGAGCTTGTAGGCTCACTCTCCAACCTTCTTAATTACCTGGAAGGTCTGGTAAACTTGGAGTTGAGTGTCTGCAAGGGCCTCAGGGGAAGGAAGGTTACCTCTCTTCAGGAGTACTAGATCATTATGGGATAATGGAGGAAACTCTTAGTGGTGTTTGTCATGCTAGGTAACTGACCTGGCTTGAGCATCAATGAGTTTCTGACATATGACTATCCAAGAGTTTTGAAGCTCCTTGGTGCCTTTGAAAAATGTGATCTATTGAGTAGCATCCATTGCAGGAAGGTAGCCAAAAGTATTGAAGAAGGGAGGGGATCCTGTAGAGAATGACTAAGTATTGTTGTAAGCAAACTCAGTAAGGGGAAGGAAGAAGACCTAATTTGACTAGTTGAAGTTAACATAAGCCTTAAGGTATGCTTCTAGGACTTGGTTAAGCCTTTCTATCAGGCTGTTAGTCTGGGGGTAGGTAGCAGTTAACTTAGAGTCTTACACCAAGTTTGTCCATTACTTCCTTCCAGAAGGAGTTAAACTTATGATTCCCTATTGGAAATAATGTTCACCAGTAGCCCATAGTGCCTCCAGATTTTACAAACAAATGTGTTGGCAAGTACCTGGGGGTTTGCATTGGTTCTTAATGGGAGAAAGTATGCTATCTTGCTCAACTGATCTACGATTACTGATATTTAGGAGAAGCTATCTAAGGAAGAAAGGTCCATAATGAAGTCTATTAGAGATCAATTCCCATACATAGTAGGGAACTTCCAGAGGAAGGAGATTGCTATAGGCTTTATGTCTCCTTGTCTTATTCCTCTAGCACTAGTCATAGGCAGAAAAGTACAAGGTCATATCATTCCTAAGTATCAGCTAGTAAAAGTCCTAATCAATAAGGTTGTAAGTCTTATCCTAGCCCAGGTGGCTAGCCACACAGTGATTATCCCTGGATTCAATGACCTGTATGTGAAGGGAGGAGGGGACATACCAGAGTCCATTGTACTTCAGAAGCCCCTCAAACACTGAATTGTGACCAGTAGGATTCTAGATACAGGACTGATATTCTAGATCCTAGGTAGATACTTTCCTCAAATCCTCAATTAAGGTAGTATGCAATACAGTCAGCAATCTCTTAATAGTGGAAATATACTCACCCTTTTTGAGGAAGAGGAGCCCTTGCTTATGTGCCCCCTCTCTTCATGAGCATGGTCCCCATAGCAAGAAAGAATATCCACTTTGGTGTTATAGGTACTAGGTTAGTAAACTAATGTAAAAATTGAAGTTACCAAGTTTCTCCGTCTACCTTATCTGCTGTTGTGAAAGAACCTTGGTAGTAGAGAAGTACTCAAGCTTCTTGTGGTCTATAACAACCATCACTATGTGAGCTGAACCTAAACACTAGTATCTCCATTCATAGTATAGGCAGTCAACTATGGCTAGCATTTCCTTGTCATATATCTTGTAGCTACATTCTAGTAGGTGCATCTTCCAACTATGAAAGGTTATATTAGAATGAGCTGTCAGGTTATTGGTGGGAGAGAACTCCACCTATGGCAAAGTCACTAGTATCAGTTTTGGCAACAAGAGGGAGATCATGGTAATAGTGAACCAAGATGGGAGTGCTAGAGAATAGTTGTTTGAGGGTATCAAAGGCAAGTTACTCCTTAATTCCCTAATCCTAAAGTTGGTCATTCTTTGTAAGGTTCATTAAGGGAGTCTCTAATTTTGAAAAGCCTTTAATGAAGATTCAATAAAAGTTAGTGAACCCTAGGAATGAATAGATATCATAGACTGTTGAGGGTGTAGGCTATTCCTAAACCATTTTGACCTGATCCTCTACCATGGATACTCCTTTGTCGGAGATCACAAAGCCAAGGAATATAACTTCATACACTGCCCAAATGCACTTAGATGGTTTCAGGGCTAACTTGTTCTTGTTGAGATAGCAGAGAACTTCTTGAACTAGGCAGTCATGCTCATCCTTAGTTTCAGCACAGGTAAGTATGTCATCCTGGTAAATGATGACACCAAGATCTAAAAGATCATAGAAGATGGTATTCATTATTTCCTGAAAAACTGAGGGAACATTGGATAGTCTAAAAGGCATGATGAGGTATTCAAACTAGCTATACCTAGTTCTGAAGATCGTCTTCCACTCATTGCCTTTGGCTATGCCAATGAGGTTGAAGCTATTCTTCACATTTAAGTTGGAAAACCAGCAAGAGGCTCCAATGCAGTCACAGTACTCAGTCATGAGAGGCAGGGGTAACAGTTCTAGATGATAACCTTGTTCAGGCTATGGTAATCTATCTAGAGGCAAAGGGATCTATTAGCCTTTTTGATGAAGAGGATAGGAGCACCTGTAGGAGACTTAGGTTTTATTTTGCCTTTTTCAGTCATTCTGGTAATGTATTCCTGCATTTGAAGTTTTAGGCTGTAGTACCACTCCTACTTGTAGGAACCATTGTAAGTAAATACATTAACCATAATAGATTGCTTGATCTTTAGTACTAGCAAGCAGTTGCTGATCATAACTCCTATAGTGACATTGTCCAATTTAGTAGTTGCAGTGATGGCATGCATTTTGGTCCCTGGTAACATCATGAGTTTTCTAGCAAAAGGGTCACTGGCACCTTAACACATTTTCCCTAAGCAGGGTCTTCTTTGGCAGATGAAACAATAGACATAGTGGATACATTCCCTGATCTCTCCTAGGAAGCTCAAGGCCAGAGCCCACTATAAGATGAACTGAAAATGGGTATAAGGGTAGTTCATAGGGTATGGAAAAGTAATAAAGTAATGGTATGGAAAAGTAAGAACAGACTAGTTAGAGAGTGGTAGTTTGTTACATGACCAATATGTTTCAGCCTTAAGGCCATCCTCAGACAAATGAAGAGATCTATTAAGAAAACTCTAAAAGAAAAAGACTAAAGGAGAGTCATGTCATCATAGGGCATGAATATTATCAAATGTGAGTTCATATGTTTCATGAATTGTCCCCACCCTCATAGGGATGTAAGAGTACAAGCCTCAATGCTGGTGGCCTACCTACCAAGAACTATGGCTAGAAAATCTATGGAACACCAGGTCCTAGAGGAAACTTTGAAAACTTAAGAAAGTAAATGCAAACAATTCTTTTCAAAACAAAAATCTAAAAACTTGAGAAAGTAATACAAACAATTCTCTTTGGAAAAAAAAAACACATGCCATAATTTGAGGAGACAAAATCAAAAACTTTTGTGACAAAAGAAAATGGATGATAGCCTACCATGAGATAGTGGGTTAGATTATAGGTATGTCATCCTGGTCTTTCCATGAGTCTGGTAGGTCAATGATTTAGCTAGCTTGTTCCTTTCCGTTAGGCTAGTTTGAGGAGTGAGATGACTTGTCCTCTTCAGCTTTAGGTGAGGCTTCCTCTTTACAGCTCTCTTTGAATATAGCTGTGGGATGGTGGATTTTGCCCTTGGCAAAGCACTCATCTATCTTATGCAAGGTATAGAGGTACTTTATACAAGCAGAGTTCTTCTTTGCCCATTCTAACTCCTTCCCAGTAATATAAGGAAGCTCAGACTTCTAGGTATTAACTGTAGTCCAGCTCCTTAGCTGTTGGGATTGAGCTGGAGCATTGGTTGACTAAGGCTTAGAAGGATTCACCTTCTGCTTGGCCTTCTAGGATTCATTGATGCTAACCTCAACATCTTTTATAGTCAGCCTAACATGAATAACTTTGGTGATCCATTCCTGTAGGGTAAGGTCCTGACCCTAGAGAGAAATCACCTTATAGAGTTCATCCTTCAGTACCTAACTACAAAAGATCTCTAGAGGATGATGAACTACCTGATTCAGGGTCTGTATCTGACTGACATATTTAAGGATCCCCTTGGTCTGCCTGGTGTTTACTATTTCTCTCCTGGCTGCAGGTTCCAAGAGGTGAGCACTGAAGTACACCTTTATAGCTTCCTGGAAGTCAGACCAGATAACTGTAGGGCAAGACCAAGTTTTATGTGAGGATTCCTACTATGCCATAGCTTACCTAGTAAAGAAGGTTAATGCAAACTTTACCTTAATCTAGTCCTGAGGAAAGGTATGGGACTGGAGGGAGAAGTATATTTCACATTGCATCAAAAACTTCTCTAGTTCTTGGGGCTTGCCACTAAACTTCAAAGGGTCATTTGGCTTTAGACCCTTGAAGTTCTCTAGTATAGGTAGTAGTTGAGGAGCACTAGAATAGGTAGACTAGTAAGGTGTTTGAGGAGGGACTGGTGGTGCAGGAGGAGGAGGTGCAGGATTAGGCATTTATCTTGCTAGGACTCTTGACACAATAGCTTCGACATCTTTAGCTGTGAGGCCTTAAAGATCTTCAAGTAATGAAGCTCTTGTAGTCTTCATTACCACTAAAGGTGCCTAACTCAAGGGTATAACTGTAGAGAGGAAGGATGGAAGCAGAGGTCTTTGCCACTAGAAAAGTGGTCTAGGGTGATTTTTCAATAGGTAAAGTGCTGACTGAAATGTAATCTAGTGAGTTAGGAGGAGGAGGAGCAGGAGACACCTTAAGAGAATCTTCTGTAGCATATGGTTCCTTTATGCATCAGTACTTCTACTTCTAGAACTTGAGATCATCCAACTGTATAAGTTTGACCTTCATTTTCTGGATGTCCTTTGAGTGTGTTAATTAAGGAGGAAGCTTCTCTTTAGGCTTATAGCTTAAGGACCTCCTTATTTACAGCTGAGAGTTATGCTTAGAGGTGAATCTTACTTCCTCTGATCTTCACCAGCTCTGCCTCAAGGGTATGGGATAGCCTTTGCTGTTTTGATAAATCAGACTCCAGTTGTTTGAGGTAGGAGGAGTCCAATAATTAATTGAATATCTGCAAGTTGGCATCTGTCAATTCTTTCTTGAGATCAAAAACTTCCATCTCTAACTTTTTCACCTGATCTTGGTAGGTCTAGTTGGTTTTTGCGATAAAGTTGGCCTGCTGTTAGGTACACTATCCTTACTCCTTCTGAATCTACTCTATAGCTTTGAGCAGGTAGGTGATGATAGTAGGGGGGAAGGCTAGAATCATAGATAGGAGATCTCACTTGATGTCCTGGTGGACTTTAATTGTCAAGTAAATTATGGTTACAACATAATTTCTTTGTTATAAGAAGGGCACATTAAGGTCTGCTTTTGCTGCCTTGTATAGTGCTTCTCCCAAGAACTCCCTGGAATCATTGAGGGCCTTGATGGTCTTTTTATACTTGTCAAGGATAACACTCTGGTGTTGGTTCACATATTCCAACTCCTTATTACTCAGGGTCATCTCATGGGTCCCTGAGGAGGAAGTAGAATAGCATATAGCTCTGTTACACCTCAAGGGCCTTGCCAGGTTGTTTCCTGTGACCATTGCAAGAGCAGTAGCTGCATCACTCATTTTGATATCTCTAGAAGCTATCTCTTTAAGAATATAGTGTGATAGATGACTCATAAAGGATATAGGACAAGGATAGTACAAGGAGCTTCATAAGAGGGTGTTACTGAGTAGACTCAGATAACTCAACCAGCAAGCTAGAACTGCTTGTGTTTCTACCTTTTATTGCAGAGTTGAAAGGAAAATAAAAATATCAAGTGAAGAAAGCAAAGTATATTCTTACAGCTTAAAGATGGTATAAGACTTAAGATGAAGGCTAGAGAGAGAAGAGAAAACAGAACACATTGCTTGGCATTATGCTCCCTTGGTCACTATTATATAGATAGGTTAGGTACACTCAATTAAGAGTAAGGCTATAGTTACATACATAGGAGTAATACTTGCTAAGCGCCATCAGGGTAACCTTCATGTAGCACAGAACATATCGCTTGATATTATGCTCCCTTGGTCACTATTATATGAATAGGTTAGGTAAATACAATTGAGAGTAAGGCCATAGTCATATACATAGGAGTGATACTCACTAAGCACTGTTAGGGTAACCTTCATATGGCTGTTGTGATTATCAGTCACATTCACTTTGTTACAGATGACTGTACCAAGTGGTCTACCTAGGTACTAGGACATGCACAGACACTGTTCCAAGTCAACTAGAAGGTATGTCAGAACCCATTTATTTCAAGTCTTGTACCATCTTCGAGCCTTGAGAATATACTTTACATTCTTCTTCTAAGATCTTCATCTTCATCATGACTCTGCAAAAAATGGTAGAAACACAAGTGGTTCTAGCTTGCTGCTTGAGATATCTAAGTCTACTTAGTAATACCCTGTTGTGAAGTTTCTTGTGCAATACCTTGCACTACACCCCTTACATGTCTCCTATTATACTGTATTAAAGAGATGGCTTCTCAAGATATTGAAATAACTGATGCATCCACCACTCTTATGCTAGTCATAGGAAACAATTTGTTAAGACCCTTAAGGTCTGTCAGAGTTACACACTCTCCTGCTCCTTCCTCAAGTGGCCTATGAGATCACTTGAGTGATAAGGAGTTAGAATATGTCAACTGATACTAGAGTGTCATCCTTGAGGTATACACCAAAACCCTCAAGGCCCTTAAAAATTTGGAGTTTTCGAGAGAAGCCCTATTACAAGGTAGCCAATGCTGACCTTGATGTGGCCTGCTTGAGACAGAGGAATAATATTGTCACCATCCTCTACTTAATCATCAAACTCTACAGGGACAACCAAAATCTCCCTTCTATGATAGTAGCCTTCCTCCCTACTATCACAACCTATCTGCCCCAAGCCATACAGCAGATCCAAAAGGAGAGAGGGCAGTACTCTTAACAGCAGGCAGATTTTATAACTGCAACTACCTAGGCCTATTAGGCCTAGGTGGAAAAATTAGAACTGGAAGTTTTTGAGCTCAAGGAATGGTTAATGGATGCAAACCTGCAAATGTTTAACCTAATGACAGACTCCTCCTACCTGAAAGTAACTGAAGTCTAATCTGTTAGAATAGTAGCAACTATCCTGAACCCTTGAGTCTGAGTTCATAAAGGTCAGAGCAACTGAATTCACCTGCAAGGTCAGCTCTTGGCAGTGAATAAGGAGGTCCTCAAGCTTCAAGTACAGAAAGAAGCTTCCTTGTCAATCACTACCTACTCGAAGGAGGCCATCTGGAAAATGAAGCAAGAACTCATGCAACTGAGGGATGACCTGAAGTTTTAGAAGGAGGAGTCCAGATGCATGAAGGAGCCAGCTGCTATAGAAAACTCCCCTAGTGCTTCTCCTGCTCTACCTCCTCCTGCTTCACCTCTACTGCCTGATCACATCTCAGTCAGCACCTATCTTTCAAGGGACTGCCCTTGACAGATAGTCAGAGGGAGTAGGCCCTTATTTCCATTCTTTTCTTCTACCCTATGACCCTTGGGGCAGGAACTATCCCCAGTTGTGGAAGACTTTGAGAGCTTGGTACCTCATAGGTCTTCTCCTGAGGTAGTCTAATGCCTACCTCCACTGTTGACCCAATGTGAAAGCCTCACAGCTAAAGATGTTGAGGTGATAGTCACTAGAGTCCTGGCCTAGCAAACTCCTGCTCCTGCACCTCCTCCTGCACTACCTGTCCCTCCTCAACCATGCTACTAGTCAACTTTAGCATATCTCAACCTCAGCCTATGCCAGTGAACGTCAATGGCCTAAAGCTAAATAACCCTTCAAAGTTCAGTGGCAAGCCCTAAAACTGGAGAAGTTCTTCATGCAATGTGAAACATATTTCTCCCTCTAGTCCTATGCCTTTCCTCAGGACTAGATTAAGGTGAAGTTTGCCTTCACCTTCTTCACTGGGCAATGACATGGTAGGAGTCCTTACACAAAACTTGCTCACATCCCACTGTCATCTGGTCTAACTTTCAGGAAGCTATGAAAGTACACTTTGGTGCTCACCTCCTAGAACCTGCAGCCAGGCAAGAGATGGTTAATGCTAGGCAGATCAAGGGGATCCTTAAGTATGTCAGTTAGATGTAGACCCTCAATTACATGGTCTGACATCCCCCTAAGATCTTTCATGGCTAGGTGGAATAAGGTCTCAAGGACAAACTTCATAAGGTAATGGCTCTCCAGGGTTAGGACCACAACCTACTGGAATGGATCACCAAAGTCATTTCATGTAGGGCTAACTATGGGAGACGTTGAATTTCATATCAACAAATTCCAGAAGGCTAAGTAGAAGGTGAATCCTTCAAAGCCAAAGTGAACAACTACTCTAAATCAGTCCTAGAAACCTAGGAGCTGGACCACTGGCAATACCCAGAAGTCTGAGCTTCCCTATGTCATGGGAAAAGAGTTGGAGTAGGCTAAGAAGAACTCTGCTTGCATCAAATGCCTCTGCACCTCACACAAGAAGGGTGAGTGCTTTGCCAAAGGCAAATCCACTCTCCCACAGCCACAGTCAAAGAGGACTATGAAGTGGAAGGCCTCTCCTGAAGCTAAAAAGGATGAGTCTTCTCATTCCTTGTAGCATCCCAAGAGGCATAAGACAACTAAGTCATTAAACCTATTAAACCTGCTGGACTTGTCAAAATAGGGGGATGACATCTCTATGATATAACCTACCATCTCATGGTTGGCCTTCATCTGTTTTCCTTTGTCATAAAAGTTTTTGATTTTGTCTTCTCGAATTGTGGTATCTGTTTTTTTTTTTTCCAAAAAGAATTGTTTGCATTTCTTTCTCAAGTTTTTGGATCCTTTGCTTTGAAAAGAATTGTTTGCTTTGCTTTCTCAAGTTTTTAGATCCTTTGCTTTGAAAAGAATTGTTTGCTTTACTTTCTCAAGTTTTCAAAGTTCTTCTTTTAGGAACTGGTATTCCATGGATATTCTAGCCATGGTTTTTAGTGAGTGGGCTACTAGCATTGAGGTCTGTATTCTTATACCCCTACAAGGGTAGTCATGATTCATGATACCCATGAACTCACATTTGATGATCATGCCTCCATAAAGTCATGACTCTCCTTCTTTGTGTTTTTTTTTTTTTAGAGTTTACTTATAGATCTCTTTGTTTGTCTAAGGATGGCCTTAAGGCTGAAACATGCTGGTCATGTAATAAACTGCCACTCTCTACTATCCTGTTCTTCCCTTTATACCCTACAAATTCCCCTTATACCATCTTCAGTTTATCATATAGTGGGCTCCAGCCATAAGCTTTATGGGAGTGAGTAGGGAACATATCCACTATCTCTGTTGTTTCATCTACTAAAGAAGGCCCTGCTCAGGGCAAATGTGTTAAGGTGCCACTGACTCTTTGCTGGAGAACTCATGAAATCACAGGAACTAAGACTCATGCAATAACTACAACTGCTAAACTAGACAATGGCACCATAGGAGCCATGATTAGCAATTGCTTGCCAGTACCCAAGATTAAGTGATCTGTTCTGGTTAATGTCTATGCCTACAATGGTTCCTGCAAGCAGGAGTGGCATTACACCCTTAAGCTTCAGATGCAGGTTCTCAAACATTGTAAACTCATTGACTTTGATGTAGGCCCAACACCTCGAGACATTAACAGCTATCTGCCAGTCAAGTAGCTTTGTGACCATGAGTGTAGAGTCAACTATGATAAGGCAGAATTGGTTTCCTTCTCCTCTGAGAAATGTCAGAAACACCTTGTGGCACCTAAGGTGGAAATGATTTTAGCATTCTCCCTTTTTAGAGATGATGACTTCTACACCAACAACTAAGTAGTTGGTCGTAGATTGGTCAGGTGGGTAGACACCCCCATCAATGAAGCTATTGTACCATATTGGTGTGCTGCCATGAAAAGAGAACCTGTTTGAGATTTCTCTAGTGTGTTCTTGTGGGCTTCTTCTACCACTTCCTCCACTGCCTCTGAAGGATCCAATAGGGAACAAATTTTCCCCACTGTGTTTTCTGAACAACTCACCTTGGCACTCCCCCCTCATGAGAGAATAGGACTGCAAGATTGACTTGAAGGAATGAGCTTCTCCTCCCTGGGGCCTACTGTACAAGTTATTGGAAACTGAGCTCTAGGCCCTACAGGAGTACATTGCCAGAATGACTAAGGAATGTAAAAAAAGACCTTCCAAGTCCCCTGCAGGTACTCCAAATCCTCTTTGTCAAAAAGGCCAATGGATCCCTTTGCCTCTGTGTAGACTACCATGGGCTGAACAAGGTCATTATCTAGAACCACTACCCTCTGCCCCTCATGACTGAACTCTACAACTGAATAATAGCCTCCTGCTGGTTTTCCAAGTTGGACCTCACAAATAGCTACAACCTCATCTGCATATCCAAAGGCAATGAGTGGAAAACTGCCTTTAGAACCAGGTATAGTCAGTTCAATTACCTTGTCATGCCCTTCAGACTATCCAATGCTCCCTCAGTCTTCCAGGAGATGATGAACACCATCTTCTATGACCTTTTGCATCTTGACATTATCATTTACCAAGATGACATATTCATCTATACTGAAACTAAAGAAGAGCATGATCACTTGGTCTAAGAAGTTCTCTGCTGACTCAACAAGAACAAGTTGGACTTGAAGCTGTGCAAGTGCATTTAGGCAGTGCACAAAATTGAGTTCCTTGGCTTCATGATTTCAGCCAAAGGAGTCTCCATGGCAGAAGACTAGGTTAAAATGCTCCTGTAAAATAGAAGAAAGAGAAAGGGGTGTTGGACAGGAATCTAGGATTCCATTTCCTCCTCACATTCAGTATGATTGATGGGTTCATTATTTTTGGCCATATCAACAATGTAGGTCTAGCAGTGTGTATTATTAGCAGCATGGGCACCTTTGCATTTAATACATATTAGGGTGGTATACTTGCATTGTCAGCCTTGAACCTTACAGTCAGGATCACTGCAAGTGTTCTCAGTGAGGGTTTTTTTTTTTTTTTTTTTAAATCATGTTACATTATTTCTAGGTACAAGCTCTACATGCATTCTCTATAGATATGATACGACAAAAGCTACTGCTACCTCCATGCCCAAATACAACCCCTAAGGCAGGAGAAAAAGTAACAGAAAAGTATGCAGCAGTGAAAGAGTGAAGAGAGAGAGGCAACAAAGAGTGACTGAAAAAACAGAGAAACACAAAGACACCCATCACATGTGAGGGGAAGGAACAAGCCTGACAGAAACTTTGAAAAACCAAAGAAGAAATGTGAAGTACACTGTAAAAAGGGAAAGAGGCAATTCATGTTCTGAAATATAACAAGCAATGACCAAATTCCTCCTGTACAGACAGAAGAAAGAGGAAAGGAAATAAGGGAAGAGAGGGATCTATGATTCCATTTCCTCCTTATGATTGGCATGGTCCTTCAGCTTATCATCTTTTGCCATAACAACAATGAAAGCAGTGCAGTGTGGGTCAATAGTGGCATTCGTACCTTTGTAGTTTATGCATTTGAGGGTGGTATGCTTGCATTGTTGACCTTTAACCTTGTAGTTATGATTACTGCACAGTTAACTTCCCTATCACAACTTTGATGCTATAGAACTAGGGTGTACCACTAAATTAAGAGTATATGACTAGGTTCTAAAGCTCCCATTTTGTGTTTTTATTAGAGGGCACAGTGGCCACTTCCTAGTTCTAAATGTAGTACCCTGAACATGCACAAGGCATGTGGGTAGATGCAGCAACAGGCTGAGGAGTCTGTAGACTAGCTTAAGCCACCCCCAGGTTGAACTGCTGATGACCTTCCTCAGAACTATGAGGGTGTAATGGTTTGCACCTAAACTAGGAAGCCCAGGGGTGCTGGCCTTCATCTGATGAGCTTGCAAGTGCCTGGGTAGACTCCTTAGGGACAAGTGCTAGTTGCCCCCACTACCATCTTGCTTGCTGACACCTCTTCACTCCAACTACTACTTGGCTATTGATCTAGGGCAATGGGAAAGAGAAACTGGTAATGAGTTAACCAGGCCCTTGCTTCCTCATCCCATAGTTAGGATTACTGCAAGTGTGCTTAGTTAGGAAATGTTTTCCATTGCAGTACTGGCAAATAGGCTAGGGAGTGTAGCACAGTTGGTTGTGTCCATACTGATTGCAGCAGGTGCACTGAGTAGTGTTACTGAATGTGATACTGTTTAGCCTTTGTGTTCTTGTTTAGGATCATGAGACCCTTGGAAATGAAGGAATGATTGTTGTTAACAATGACCATAACAATAATGGAAGAAGCTCTTTTACCAGTAACCCTCTCCTTGGAAGTAAGTCAGCAGGGGGTTTCCCTAAGTAGGACTGTATCATTGAATATCTCATTCTCCTTATGGAACTTTGACATGTGCTCAAAGTCAGAGACAATAGGGACTTGGGTTGGCACATTGTGCACAATGTACTTCTTGTGTAAGAAGTTGTAGCAAAAGGCTTGTAGTATTTGGGAAGAACTTCCTAAAGCTTCCTCAATAGTCACTTTGTAGGTAAGGACTTGCTGGGCAGTTGTATTCTCTATGATGGAGAGGATATGCTTCTCCCTTAGTTCACTATTTTACAGGTAGGGCCTTTACACAAACTTAATTGCAAAGACATAGCCAGATACATAGGAGCAATTTCACTAAGCACTGTCAGGGTAACCCTTTATACAGCCATTGAGGTCATCAGTCGTATTCACTTACAATGACTAAACTAGTAATTAGGCAACCTTGTACAGTCAGGGAAAACTTGCTTACACTACAAAACCTATGACCAACTAGAAATTCATGGTATGGAATGGGGCGAGCAAGATTTGAACCTACAACATTATACATTACTATACAATAACACTAGGACAGCCATACCACTAGACCATCCTCCTCTCTATGATGGAGAGGAAGGTATTGCATAGGTTTGCTTTTAGATACATCAGATTTAGTAGGCAGAGGGGTTTGCATGAGTAGGACTCCTTTGTTGAAGTGTTCTATTTCCCTTTGGAATATATAGGCTTCAGTTATGGAGTCAGTATGAGAGTGGGGAACATTGTTGACCAGGTATTTTTTCCACCTAAGGTTCTTTCAAATACAGGCTGTAGGGAATATTTCTTTAATTGTAGCCTCAATTTTGTTGTGGTAGGTGAGGACTGCAGCCACACTCACATCTTCCATAGTGGTTAAGATAACAGAGCACTGGTTGTTCTTTTGAACTGAGGTAATGTGGAGAGATGCAGGGGCTTTTGCTTGTGACAAAGTGTCATTTATGGCATCCCATACTTGAACTGGGTTGAATGTGCTAACCTCAGTGGCAGTGGCAATGATGATTTCGCAGTCTCGCTTGACTATGTAGCATTGGTTGCTGTGTTGTGCAGGGAGGTGGGGAATGGAGGCTGTGGCTCACTTAGGCTTTGCCTTTGATACCACTTGCACCTAAGTAGACTCAGGTTGTGGTTGTGGGGGTGTTGAGGTGCCTGCAGCTACCACACTAGGAGTGACATTTGGTTTTGCAACTTTTTTGACCTTTTTAGAAGTTTCCTTGTTTGCTTTTTCGATTTTCTTAAGGGATTCCTCAAGGGCACTGTTAGTGGTCTCAGTTCTTAGTGTCTGTCTGACTTCCTTTAGGTTATTTTTAAGGGCAGAGCCTTGTTCCCACATTGCTTCATATCCATGTGTCATAGTAGTATGATTGGTCATAATGGTGTTTTGTTGGTTCACAATTATCTCTAGGGCTTAGGTGATCTTTGGTAGGGTTACTGTTAGGAACTCCAACAAAAGTGCCATATAGTATGCTTGTGTCTATTTCTTGTCACAGTAATCCAGCTCTGGAGGGTACAGCAAGAGGAGCATTTTGGGGAGCTTTCTATTCATAGTGTCATGAACTTGTCTTATGAGCGAGGCTGCTCTGAAGTTTTCAGGCATGTTTAGGGGATGGTGGTTGGAGAACAGGGAGAAGTAGGGGAGGGGAGGGGATGACGAAGAGGAAGAAGACATTCTGATAATTTATTAGCTTCATGTACTGAGTACTGAACTCTATCTAAGTGCTGAAGATGATAAATTATCATGAAGGAAGATGAAAACAAAAGATGATTGTGTTGTGATTTCAATTGTGAGATAAGTAACTCAAAGAAGGCTGATACTTGAGAGGCAGTAGTCTATAACTCTTCTATTTGCTTTTGATCTTTTTAGTGTGGTTAGCATCATTGCTACCTATTATGGAATATCACTTAGACTAATATTAAGATAGTCTCATAATTATTATAAAGGTTGTCTCCCTCTTAAGCTTAAAATAATATCTGATTGAGACCTATTACCTATGGGTACTATGTGCCCTAGGAGGGTTGTAGTGTTATAAACACTGACTTTATAGTAGTCTTACCTAAGTAGAGTATAGGATAGCTTAGCATGTACTTCAATAAAACCCGTATAAGTCAACCTTATAGATATGACATAATCAGCTATATAGGTATACTATGCAAGTATCATCTAGGATTAAATATGAGGTTATCACTATGATGATCCTTGCTAATCTTCACCAACTGTACAATCAGTGTTTGGCAAAATCTTACCACTTCACAAGAAAAGAGAGACACTTGTATTAAATTAATTCTATAAGTATCTTCATCTCTAATACTGTTAGCTTAGTAAAGCCTACCTTAGTAGTATTTTCATCTCTAATGCCATAGGCTTAATAAAGCCTACCTCAGCAGTATCTTCATCTCCAATACTGTGGGCTTAGTGAAGCCTACCTCAGCAGTATATTCATCTCCAATACTATGCACTTAGCAAAGCCTACCTTAGCAGTATCTTCATCTCTGATACTGTGGGCTTAGGAAAGCCTACCTTAGTAGATTATTTAGCTCCAATACTATTAGCTTAATGAAGCCTACCTTATCAGTATTTTCATCTCTGATAATATAGGCTTAATGAAGCCTACCTCAGTAGTATCTCCATCTCTAATACTATAGGCTTAATGAAGCCTACTTCAGTGGTATCTTTATCTCCAATACTATGGGCTTAACAAAGCCTACTTCAGTAGTATCTTCATCTCTAATACTATAGGCTAAACAAAGCCCACCTTAGTAGTATCTTCATCTCCAATACCATAGGCTTAATAAAGCCTACCTTAGTAGTGAGAGAGAGAGAAAGAGACTTTTGATCTCCCTCAGTCACTATGATATAGACATGTCAGGTACATCCCACTTAAGGGCAAAGCCATAACTATATACATAGGAGCAAATTCGCTAAGTGCTATCAGGGTAACCCTTCATTCAGCTATTGAGGTCATCAGTTGTATTCACTTACATGGACTGAGAGAGAGAAAGAGAGAGAGAGAGAGTTTTCACTTTTTCCCTTGGTACACTATAGGATTTTGACTTCCCTTAGTACACTACAGGATTTTGATTTCCTATTAGTCACTATTATATGGAGAGGGCATGTACACTCAATTAAGAGAAAAGACATAGTCGCATACATAGGGAGTATCAGGCCATACCTTCATCTACTAAGCACTATTAGGGTAACCTTTATACAGCCCTTAGTACACTATAGGACTTTGATTTCTTATCAGTCACTATTGTATAGACAGGGCATATCCCTTGGTACACTATACCTTCTGTAGTTCCCTTAGTTCACTATGTATGGATAGGACATTGTACTCAATTAAGAGCATATGACATAGTTGCATAACACAGGAGCAAACTTGCTAAGTGCGATTAGGGTAACCCTTCATACAGCCCTTGGTACACTATACCTTCTTCTTTTACTTCAGTCACTATTGTATAGACAGGAAATATACATCCAATTAAAGACAAAGACATAGTCACATACATAGGAGTGATACTCACTAAGTGCTGTCAGGGTAACCTTCATATAGCTATTGTGATCATCAGTTACATTTACCTAGACTCAACTAGTAATTAGGGAACTATGTATAGTCAGGGAAAACTTGCTTACACTACAAAACCTATGACCAACCAGGAAATCATAGTATTTAGGTATGGAGTGAGTAGGATTTGCACCTACAACCTTGCACATTACTACACAACAACACCATGACAGCCATACTATGAGACTATCCTTGCCCCCTTAGTACACTATACTATAGCAGGATACATATATCCTTTATCTGAAATAAGAGATAACTGTGATAGGAGACTCATGGTAGATGTAGACACAAGTACAGATACAAGAAGCTTCACAAGAGGGTGTTACTGAGTAAACTCAGATATCTCAACTGGTAAGTTAAAACTGCTTGTGTTTTACTTTTATTGCAGAGTCAAGAGAAGATAAAGGTCTTTTCAGTAAAGAAGCAAAATATATTTTTAAGGCTTAAAGATGGTATAAGACTCAAGATGAAGGCTAGAGAGAAGAAGAAAAAACAAAACACATTGCTTGTCTACTCCCTCTTAAATACCCAATTCTGACTGAGAACAACTGAGAAGTGAAATAAAGGGAAGAACCCCATTGAACAATCTATCCATGACCTCTTATAAACTTTCCATGATTTCCTAGAAAAAGATCCAGATACAATCAGAAATCAGCTTTATGCATCAGTAAGAGCATCTATGACTTTTCAGAGAGAAAACTCCTCAAGTCATGTCCTCCAATGATGCGACCAATTGGTATATCATAATGAGTTTGAGGTGACAAGCCTAATCATTGATTGCATATAGCCAATCTCATGCATGTCATATTACCAAAGTCTCACCTCACTTAGTCAGAGCTTGGTGGTGGTAACACTTATCACATGGTTCTATGGCTTAACTTATGGGAGGTGATACTCACAGATTTGACATAACCTATACATTTACTTGGAATCAAGTTCTACACACATCTTAGTACATGGAAAGACCACAGATATGGTGTTCTGTAACAATAACTATTATATAGGAGCATCAGGAAGTACCTTCACATGTTTAGTCATCAGTCCTCATTTAGGTAAGTGTCTGGGAGAACTTACTAAAGCTATAAAACCTAGACCAACTTGAAATTCAGGTATATTAGGAGTAGTAGCAGTGGGATTTGAGCTGGAAATTAGATTCCTTCAGTCACTATTGTACAGATAGGGCATGTACATTCAATTAAGAGCAAAGACATAGTCACATACATAGGAGCAATACTTGCTAAGCACTGTCAGGGTAACCTTCATATGGCTATTATGATCATCAGTCACATTTGCTTACATAGACTTACCAGTAATTAGAGAACTATGATGGTTATGGAAAACTCACTTATACTATAAAACCTACAACTAACTAGGAAATCATAGTGTTGAGGATTAGCAAGAGGGGGATTTGAACCTATAACATTATGCATTACAATACAACAACACCAAATCGAATACTGAAAGAATGTAATAACAATACAGGGACCCCCACTTGCAACAACGTCCTACCCTCATTTTAAGGATTTCACAAATTCTACCCCAGCAACATAACAAGATTGAGAGTGGTAACCTACATTGCCAGTAACATGAAAATCAAACCCTTTCACATAAGGAGTGAGAAAGGAGACCTGCAGATAATGAGACTGTTGTTAAACAAAAACAAATACCTAGATGTAATGAATGTGTACCACCCCAGGATAGCCTGCAGATCAGGCCACATAAGAGCCAGTGTTCATAGCAAACTAAAACCTTGCCCTAGGAGATTTCAACCTACACCATACATAATAGGGAGAAGTAAATGAGGGGGAAACAACAAGAGTGGGGAAACTAGTTGAAAAAGTGTGCAAACAAGGGTACTAGCTACCAAATGAACCAGAAGTGCCCATGAGAACAGGATAATAAAACTAACAGGATACAACAATAGACCTAGCCTTCCTCTAACCAATGGCAATAGAATGGAATTTACACTAGCAGATAGCACCCAACCAAGCCCAGACCACAAGCGACTATGAAGTTATAGCAATAATGCTATCAGGACAAGAAGGCACCAGCAAAAATGAAACAAGAATCAACTACAAAAAGGCAAACTAGGAAAAAGTCAAAGAAAACCTTAGAGACTGGGTCCCAGCCCCCTACAACCCCAAAAACCCTGATAGATAGTTGGAAGCAACTAAAGAAATCCTCAAAGAAACTATTAGAAGGAACAAGGCCCTACCTATGAAAATGATAAAAGCAAGATCGAAACCCTGGTGGACTGAGGAACTCTCAAAGTTAAAGAAAGAGCTAGGGATAGCAAGGAAAAAGGTGAAAACCAACAATGAAGAAGTGTAATACAAATCCAAAAAGAAAGCCTTCCACAAGAAAGTTTTCAAAACCAAGAGGGAATACTAGAACAAGTTCCTTGGAAATAAATAGGAAATACCTCTGGAATGCCTTGAAATATATGTGCACAATCTGAGATCACCCCCTCCCCTAGATACCAAAACCCTAGATAAAAGAGTCCAGACCTTAATCAAACACTACTTCCTGGCCAGAGAAGATAACTTTCCCCTTCTACAGCCTACCACAGAGCCACTCACATAAGAGATTACTAAGGAAGAGATAATATATGCCCTAAGGAGTACACTTTGCATGACTGCCCTAGGACCAGACCAGATAGGGTACATGCTATGGAAACAAATAGCTGTGATCTCATCCCACATCCTCCCAGCCCTCCTAACCCCTTTGCTGTAGTATAGAGTCCATCTGAAAGCCCTTAAAGAGACCCTAGCTAGGCATTGCAATCCCTAAACCAAAAAAGCAAAGCTACTGGGACCCAGGAAGCTACAGGTGCATTTTCCTGATCAATACCTTAGGAAAGATACTGGAGAAAATCATAGTGAACCGACTATCACAACACACAGTGGACAATGAAATAGTTACCAAGAACTAATACAAAGCACTACCAGGAAGGTTGGTTACAGATACCATGAATGCTCTAAAACACAATGCAAGGATAGAGCAAAACCAGATAAAAAAAAACATCACCATCCTCCTATTCGACATTGAGAAGGGCTTCAATAGGGTAAACAAAAAAATGCTCATCAAGATCCTCTGAAAATGAAATACCCCAGAATACCTTGTGAGATGGACCTGGTCCTTTCTCAGCAACAGAAAACTGGCCTTCTGTGACAAGGAGCCCAGTTAGAATACTACAACATGAACCCAGGGGTGCCATAGGGTTCGCCAATTTCCCCACTCCTTTTCAATATCTATATAGCAGAACTGACAAGAGACAGTGGGGCAGAAATTAAAATGTATGTGTATGTAGATGACAATTGCTTACTCTGTTCATTGGAAAGTCACCAGAAAAATGTAGAAATCCTGGAGGGTTTTTTCAGGAACAAAATGGAAGGCAAGCTCAAGGAGCTACATCTCTCTCTCTCACCTGGAAAAATGGAACTCCAGCACATCAGGCCACAGAAGGGACTAACCCTGGACATTGAAATTTAAGGCCAGAAAGTAAAGCACAAAGAAACCCTGAGGTACATAGGAATAATCCTACACCAAAATGAAGGATATATGGTGCATTGCCAGCACAGACTTGGCATCATACAGCCTACCCTGGCCTAAATCCAAAGGCTCCCCACAGGAGTGAGAGGACTAAACCCAGCAATGGCAAACAAGCTGGTACATGTGATCATCATCCTACCCTCTTCTTCGGTGAAACCTTCTACCCAAACCTAGTCATGGAGAAGGTGGAAGGAACTCTTACCATGGGACTTGCATCAGCAAAAAAGTGGGCTTACAGAATGTTCTGCATGACTAGGCACACCACAGCCCTCTTAGAAACCAATACCCCAATGCCAGCACTGATCATTGAATGGTACCAAACAAACTATGGGGCTAGGCTACTCTCAGTAGGTATTGAACACCCAAACTACTAAAGGCTTCTGGCCCTCCCAGATAGACCAAGTGATAGGAAAGACCCACCAAGAACACCAAACTGGAGGTGCAAAACCTTCTCAAGTATTTGGTCAATGACCAGAATGCTAAACATAGATGCAATAATCTGGATGATAAAAGATGCATAGGGAAAAATAACCTCAAAATACTATCTCCAACCCCCAACCAGAACCTGGCCTATAAGCATGGAAGGAAGACCTAAGCTCATGGCCTTCAAGGAAAAAGGAGAGCAACTGAAAACATTCCCAAGAGCCACATGAGAGGACCACATAGTAGTATTCACAGATGCATCAAAAATATCAAACGGTCACCAAGTTGGAATGGCAGCAGTCCTATACCACTGGAATCATGTCCACACAACAGTACAAAAAGGCCTGGGCCTAGGCACATGTCTTCAACAAGGAGCTCGAAGGAATAAGGATGGCCTTTCTCATGATCAAAGCAATGGCAGAAATGCTAGGAGCAATGTCTGTCATGATCTTCTTATAATTGTAGGCAGCACTCATGGCAGCAGTAAGCCCTTTCCCAGGCCCCTTACAACATACCACAAAAGAGATCTTCCAAATCAACAAGGAACTACAAGCAGCAGGGGTCACAGTCATGCTAGATTAGTTACCTGGACACCAAGGAAGAGTAATGAAAAAGCGGATTAGCCAAAGCCAAATCTGAAAAACCTAAACTGAAGATCACAACCAACAGACACAAGAAACAGCTGACCTAAAGTACGATCCAGAGAAAAGTGAAGGAACAGCTACACAAAAAACTTGAAAACCTGTACCACAAGAAGATCCCAAAAAACCCAGATGTATATAAACTACTGCTGAAGTACAAAGCAGCAATAGCCTACCAGTTCCAAGTTAGGCATGCCTACATCCTGAACCTATACCATAACTGAAAAGAGAGCAACATCTGCCTATGCAGAGAAGCCCAATCCATCAACCACTTTCTCACAAAATGCTTAACCACCCTAGACCTCAGGCAATGAATCTACCCTAGAAAGACAACTGAATACCTACGCTACAAAGACAAGGACCTCTGGAAAAAAGTCATCAAAGCAGGCATCAGAAGGCCACCAAAGCCCTGCCCCATACCTCTGGCAGTCATAATTCAGGTGAGAGAGAGAAGATAAGAGATGGAAAAAGGAGGAGAGCAGGGTGCAGGGAAAGGTAAGAGGAACTGAGCTAGGAAGGCTTTATTGGGCTTTTGTATCCAATTAGATTTTTTCTTTTCTTTCTTTCTTCCATTTTTCTTTTTCCTCTTTTCCTTCTTTCTCTTATCTTTTCCTTTTTCCCACTTTCCCTTCAGGTGGTCTCTTGCTTTTAGTTAAGTGTAAAATACCCTGCTGGAGGAAAAGTGTAAATAGTTAATTGGGAAAATACTTTGCCACACAACAACACCAGGACAGCCATACCACTAGACCATCCTTGCCTAGTGGGATTTGAACCTACAACATTCTGCTTTATGATAGAATTACACTAGGAAGGCTATACCCTGAGACCATCCTACCACCAGCCTAACTTAGTGGTATCTTCATCTCTAATATATAGTATCTTAATCTTCTATACTGTAGACTTAACTGAGCCTACCTTAGTAGTATCCTCATCTCCTTTACTGTAGGCCTAACTTAGGCTACCTCTACAATGTCCTTATTATGATCAATGAGGCTTATCATCAACATCACTAATCCTCATGCCTAATAGAGTAAGATATAGGGTAATTACTATATTTATTATCCTACTAAGACCTATTAATTCTGTCTCCACCTTCTGGTGCTGACCACATTTGTGTAGGGTAAACCTTACCTATTGTACAGGGATTTGCCTCTGCTCTATTGTCTATATTATCTTCATGATATACACTAAAGGAAAAGTATGTCAACAGTGGTTCAAAGACTAGAATGTACTTCTCAGTTATATAAGGGAGAACAGCGTTCACTTTGATATTAAGGGGTGAGGATGGTCTAGTGGTATGGCTATCCTAGTATCATTGTACAGTAATATGTAATATCATAGGATAAGATCCCACTTGTGCTACTCTTTAATACCACAATTTGCTGGTCAGTCATAGGTTTTATAGCATAAGCAACTTTTCCCTAACTGTGCACAGTTCCTGAATTACTGGTTGAGTCTATGTAAGCAAATGGGACCAATGATCACAATGGCTGTATGAAGGTTACCTTAGTGCTTAGCAGATGAAGGTACATCCTGATGCTGCTATGTATATGACTATGTCTTTTCTCTTAATTAAGTGTACATACCCTATCTATATAATAGTGACCAAAGGAATCAAATTTCTATCACTTTGAGGTTGATCAGGTGATCTAGAGGGTGCTTATCTACTTTCCCCAAGCGTTTTAAATGCCAGGAACTGGGACGTCGCCACTCAATTAAGAGGATATGACTAGGTTCGTTGGCTCCCATTTTGGGTTTAAGGTGAACTTCCTTTTAGGTTCAAGTGTGAACACCTGAGCATACCAAAAGGTACGCGGGTAGACACGGCAACAGGCTGAGGAGTCCGTAGACTAGCTTATGCCGACCTCAGGTTAAACCGTTGATTACCTTCCTCAGAACTACCAGGGTACTTGAACCTTGAAGGTTAATGCCAGATATGCTGTCTTTCGTTGATACCCAAGTAGACCCCTTAGAGACAAGTCCTAGTTGCCTCCACCACCGTCACACTTATTAGTACCTACTACTACTCAGCGCTTTATTCTAGGGCAATGGGAAAGGGCGCCAGTATTGATTGACTGGGCCCTTGCTTCCTCGCCCCAGGTGATCTAGAGGGTGGCACAGCTGTTCATAGGTACATAACCAATCCTATCAGTTGTTAAGATAAGTAGTTCCTTAATCCATCTATAACCAGGTAAGTTGTCTCAGAGGAGTAACAATTAGATCAGATCTTAGATAGAGATTGGTATATACTACATGATATTGAGGATTACCTAGTGAGCTAGTTATCTAGCTGTATGAAGGGTTACCCTGATGGTACTTAGCGAGATTGCTCCTGTGTTATGGACTATGTCATATGCTCTTAATTGAGTGCGACGCCCTGTCCGTACATCAGTGACTGTGGGAGGACAAGATAAGCTAGTTATCTAATTCCCAGCCTTTATCTCTCAGGTAAAATACCTCAAGGAGTAACAATTTTCAAGTCTAATCTCAGATAGAGATTAGTACACTGTATAAAATAATGAGAATTGTCTTGTAGTTAAGTTATCTGATCTTTAGCCCATGTCTTCTAGTTGATTTGAGATGTTAGGTAGGATAGCCAACTAGCAGATAGAACTTATAGGGAGGTTCCCATAACTTGAACCTTACAGCACCTAGAAAAGCAAATACAGAAAAGCAAAAGTGCTAAATACATTCTAAAAAGGGGGGAAAGCAATTTATGTTCTACAAAATACTAAGCAATGATTAAAGTCCTCCTATAAAATAGAAGGAATAAGAAGAGAAAGGGGAAAAAGGTATCTAGGATTCTATTTCTAAATAATATTCAGTGTACTCCCTAGGCTTATGATCTTTTGCAATAGCAGTAATGTAAGCAGGGTAGCATGGGTCATTGGTCATTAGCAGTATAGGCACCTCCACAGTTGATGCATTTAAGGGTGGTATAGTTGCATTATCAGCCATTAATCTTACAGTCAGGATCACAATAAGTATGTTCAGTCAAGAGATGTTTTCTGGTGCAATACTGGGAGATGGGCTGGGAAGTGTAGTGTAGCTGGTTGATGTCTATACTGGTTGCAGCATGTGCACTAAGTAGTGTTGCTGAATATTATATACTGTTCAGCCTTCCTGTTTTTGTTCAGGATCATGAGACCCTTGAAAATGCAGAAATGGTTGTTGTTAACAATCACTATAATAACAACAGAAGAAGCTTTCTTGCTGGCAACCTTCTCCTTAGAGGTGGGCTAGTGGGGGGTTTACATTAGTAATATTCTGTAGTTAAATGTCTCAACTTCATATTAGATCTTAGACATGTGTTCAAAATCAGAGACACCAGTAGCTTGGGTTGGCACATTGTGCACTATTATATATTTCTTGTACAAGAAGTTTTGGCAGAGGCCAGTGGGGTTAAGGGAAGAACTCCTTAATAACTTCCTCAAAACAGTCACTTTGTAGGTAAGATTTCCTAAAATAGAGAGGAAAACATTACAGGGGCTAGATTTCAGATAGAATGGATATAGTATATAGAGGCAGGTTCTCTGAAGACCAGATGGGAAGATCATATAATTCTCTGAAGACTAGAGCCTTATTGACTATATCTTGTACTGTGGATAGGGTTAAATACAGGCATTTCTCCCTCAAAATTAATAATTATCCCCCACTCTCACTTGGCTATATAGAGGGGGGCAAGAGCAGAGGGGTTGGCAGTAGTTTATAGCATAGAGTATCTGAGCTTCCCTAAGCAACTTTGATGCTAAAAGAACCAGGGCGTCGCACTCAACTAAGAGCATATGACATAGGTTCAGTAGCTCCCATTTTTCTTGCTTCCCCTGCCTTTTTAGGTCCAAGTGTGATATCCTGAGCATACCCAAAGGTATGTGGGTAGACACAACAACAGGCTAAGGAGTCTGTAGACTAGCTTAAGCTAACCTCAGGTTAAACTTTTGATTACCTTCATCAGAACTACCAGGGTACTTACACCTTAAAAGGTTTGCTGCATTTACTAGCCTTCATTGGTACTTAAGTAGACCCCTTAGAGGCAAGTCCTAGTTGCCTCCACCACCATCACACTCATTAGTACCTACTATTACTCAGCATTTTGATGTAGGGTGATGGGAAATAGACACCATTAATGTGTTAACTGGGCCCTCGCTTCCTTACCCAGGGTAGTTTATAGCACAGCTAAGGCATTATCTTTACAGTTTTTCTTGACAACCTCAGCCTAGGAGTGGTTATAGTGGTTCTCTGTTACCCAGGTAACTATGGTGTCAAGTAGTATAAGTTGTTACAGAACACCAATCTTGTAGTCTTCCCTGGTACCAGGTCATGTGCAGAATGTAGTTCTAGGTTAATGAATGGGTTATGCCAGAATCCATGAGTACCTCCCTTAAGGATTTTGCCATGGTATTAGGTGATGAGTGTTGTCACCACTGAGCTCTAACTAAGTAAGGTAAGGCTTTAACAATACGACTTTACAAGATTAGCTATGCATCAATGATAGGACTTGTCACCCTGATCTCATCATGATATACTGATCAGCTATATTATCAGAGGACATAACCCTTAGAGGTATTCCCTCTAAGAGGCATAGATGACCTTGCCAAAACATAAGCTGATTCCTGATCAATCATATGATCAACCTTCTAGGGAATTCATTGAACATGTAGGAATTTGTAATAGAATATTTTGATAG
Organism: Phymatotrichopsis omnivora; assembly: GCA_016880775.1. Taxonomy (NCBI): domain Eukaryota; kingdom Fungi; phylum Ascomycota; class Pezizomycetes; order Pezizales; family Rhizinaceae; genus Phymatotrichopsis; species Phymatotrichopsis omnivora. The sequence continues at coordinate 20,561 of JABYPW010000005.1, read as the reverse complement.
AGTTCTTTTCCTTTGTAATTCCTTATATAAACTCTAAGTTAGAATGTGGTATTGAAGAGGGAGTGGGATGGGCAATGTGTTCTGTATCAGGCGAGGAAGCGAGGGCCCAGTAAACACATTACTGGTGTCTCTATCCCATAGCCCTAGATTAAACACCAAGTAGTATTAGGGGCAGCAAAGTGCTAATAAGTGTGATGGTGGTGGGAACACCTAAAACCTATTCTTAAGGGGTCTGCTAGGGTTGCTTTTATGCTCTGGTTAGATATGAAAGGGAGAGAAAATTTCCCCAAAGGGTACTAGTCAACCCTAGTAGTTCCAAGAAGGATAATCAGTGGTTTAACCTGTGGTTAGCTTAAGCTAGTCTATGGACTCCACAGCCTATTACCATGTCTACCTCTGTGGTATTATACTCTTACCTTAGTAGGGGTGGGACCTTCACCGTCTATACTTGTGGGAGCTATAGAACCTTCTTTTGCAATCAAGTTTGTGTACGACATCCTAGGTTCTATATGCATCAAAGTGCTTGTAGGGAATCTACAAAGTAAGCAATATGTTCTGTGGGATGAGGATGGTCTTGTAGTGCAGCTGTCCTGATGTCATTATGTGGTAATGAACAATGTTATAGGTTCAAATCCTACTTATACCACTCCTTAATACCACAATTTCCTAGTCAGTCACAGGTTTTGTAGTGTAAGCAAGTTTTCCCTGACCATACATGGTTCCCTAATTACTAGTGATTCTATGTAAGTGTGTGACGGGAGGCTTGTTGGGGATGTAGATGCAGGTATAGGCACAAGAAGCTTCACAAGAGGGTCTTACTGAGTGAACTCAGATATCTCAACCGGTAAATTAGAACTGCTTGTATTTTCTACCTTTATCAAAGAGTCAAGTGGTGATAGAGATCTTTATCACAGTAAAAGCAAAATATATTCTTAAAAGCTCTAAGATGGTACAAGACTTGAGATAATGGCTAGAGAGAGAAGAAGAAGAAACCAAAACACATTGCTGAAACTCTTTTCCATCGGTCACACTCTCTAGCGGACGGCTTTGCGCGAACTTAATCAGATGGCCTAACTAAGAGAGGGAGCGATACATCGCCAAACGCCATCAGGGTAACCCTTCATACAGCCCAAAACACATTGCTCATCTGCTCCCTCTTAAATACCCATTTCCAACTGAGTAACTACAGAGAAACTTTACAAATAAAATGAACCCCATAGAAACATTCCATGACGATTCCCCTATTCTTTCACAATTCCCTAGAAGGAGATCAGTTTCATGATCAGAGAATCGAAGAAAGGTTTGGCATGATTGTTCAGGACTTTTGGAGAGGAGACTCCTCAAGTCCTGTCCTCCAATGATGCAACTAATTAGCATATCACAATGAGATCAAGGTGATGAATCTTGTCATTGATCATGTATGTCCAATCTTGTGTATGTTGTGTTGTCAATGCCTCACATTGCTTAGTCAGAGCTCAGTGGCGACAACACTCATCACATGGTTCCATGGCTTATAGAGTGATCATGGGTTCTGACATACCTTCTAGATGACTTGGAACAGTGTCTGCACATGTCCTGGTACCTAGGTAGACCACTTGGTACAGTCATCTGTAACACTATGCCCCCTGTAAGGTGCATGGTCCCCATGCATAATAGTCAATAGGTTAGCAGAGGTTCGTCACTAGAGACAGGTAGGAGTGTCCCTAGTCTTGGGTGAGAGGATGAGTCATTTCCAGGTTACAAGAGGGAGACCTGCTTAGGGCTGAGCATCCTAGCACAGTGCTGTATCCAACTCCTAGGACAGTCATCGTCAACCTTAATGGAAGGAAGGGTTACTTACTCAGTTCCTTCTCCTTTGCTTGCACAGTAGAGCATCCTCTTCTTCCATAGCTCATTCCTTAGCATTTGGATAGCGCATATGATAGTTGACCAACTCCTCTATAGGTTCACCATTTACCAACAGGTTTTCCTCAGGTTCCCATGAGCCCTTGTCATTGGAGTATCCTTCCCAGAGAACAAAGTATTGAAGTTTCTTGGACCTTCAATCTAACCAGACCTTAGGGATTTCCCTAACAAAGTAGTACTGGTCCCCATCATCAATTTCTGGGTTGGAGGCAGGATTTTGGGGAAAGACAGTTGATTCTTGGTATGGTTCGAGCTGGGAGACATGAAGTACTGGATGCATCTTCCAGGAAAAGGGGAGCTTGAGCTTGTACACCCTTTCTCAAACTTTCTTGACAATCTGGAAGGGACCAGTAAATTTGGAGTTGAGCTTGTGTGAAGGTCTAGGAGAAGGAAGATTCCCTCGCCTGAGGAGCACAAGGTCACCAGGCTTAGCTGGAGGAAATTCCTGGTAATGTTTGTTATACCAGGTAACTGATTTGACCTGGGCATCAAGGAGCCTTTGCCAAAGGTCAGACCAGGAGTGTTGAGGTTCCTCAGTGCCTTTGAAGAAGGTGACTTGCTTTGTGGTGTCCAGTGATGGGTGGAACCCAAAATCGGCAAAGAATGGGGAGCAGGCTGTTGAGGAAGACCAAGTATTATTGTATGCGAACTCAGCCAGAAGTAGGAAAAAAACCCAATCCGTTTGGTCAAAGTTGACATATGCCCTTATGTATGCTTCCAGGATTTGGTTCAACTTTTCTGTCTGGATATCAGTTTGGGGATGGGCTGCCATAGACTTGGAGAGTTTTACCCCAAGCTTATCCATCACTTCCTTCCAGAAGGAGTCAAACTTAGGATCCCTATGCTAGACTATATTGGTTGGTAGCCCATGAAACCTCTAAATTTCACAGACAAAGGTGTTGGCCAGAACCTGGGAAGTCGCATTCAGTCCTAGGGGTATGAAATATGCCATCTTGCTGAAGCAATCCACAATAACCCATATTTGGGTAAAGCCATTAGTAAAGGGAAAGTCTGTAATGAAATCCATGGATATCGACTCATACAGGCAATAGGGGACTTCCAGAGGAACGAGTTTGCTGTAGGCCTTATATCTCTATGCCTTATTCCTCTGGCACTGGTCATAGGAGGATACATACTTGGTGACATCCTTCCTGATAGTTGGCTAGTAGAAGTCCCTATCGATAAGCTCATACATCTTATGCCAACTGAGATGGCCAGCTGTAGGATGGTTGTGTCTGCACTCAAGGACCTGTTTGTGAATGGAAGAGGGAACATACTAGAGGCCATTGTACTTCAGAAGTACCTGAGACACTGAATAATGTTCTGTGGGACTCTGGAGGTAGGCTTGATACTCCAGATCCTGAACAGATGCTTTCTTCATTTCCTCAACAAAGGTAGGATGCAGGGCAGTCAGTGATCTTTCAATAGCGGCGATAATCTGACCCTTTTTGAGGAAGAGGAGCCCTTACTCAGATGCCCCCTCTCTAGGAGTATGGTCCCCACAGTGTGAGAGAACATCAGCCTTGGTGTTGTGGGTCCCCAGTCGATAGACAATGCAAGAGTCAAAGTTACCCATCTTCTCCATCCACCTTACCTGCCATTAGGAGAGAACCTTAGTTGTTGAGAAGTACTCGAGGTTCTTGTGGTCTGTAATGACTGTTCCCACATGGGCTGATCCAGAACACCAATGCCTCCACTGGTAGTAGAGACAGTCAACTATAGCTAGCATCTCCTTGTCATAGATCTCATAGTTGCATTCTGGTAGATGCATCTTCTGACTGTGAAAAGCTATAGGTAGAAGAGATCCATCAGGGAATTGGTGCGAGAGGACGCCCCCAATGGCAAAGCCACTAGCATCAGTTTCAGCAACTAGGCGGAGAGCATAGTCATAGTGGACCAGTATAGGAGCACTGGTGAACAGCCCTTTGAGCGTGTCATAGGCAAGCTGTTCCCTAATGCCCTAGATCCATAGCTGGTCATTTTTGGTGAGGTTCATCAAGGGAGTCACTAACTTCGAGAAGCCTGTAATGAAGATCCTATAGAAGTTAGCAAACCCTAGGAATGAGTAGACATCATGGACTGTGGATGGAATAGGCCATTCCTGGACTGTCTTGACCTAATCTTCTGCCATTGACACCCTCTTGCCTGAGATCACAAAGCCTAAGAATTCTACTTCATGAACCGCCCAAATACACTTGGAGGGCTTCAGGGCCAGTTTGTTCTCATCTAGGCAGTGGAGAACTTCCTGGACCAGGCAATCATGCTCTTCCTTGGTTTCTGCATAGATGAGTATGTCATCTTGATAAATGATGACACCCAGGTCCAGAAGATCCGGGAATATGGTGTTCATCATTTCCTGAAAGACTGAGGGTGTGTTTGACAAGCCAAAGGGCATGACCAGGTACTCAAACTGACTGTACCTAGTTCTAAAGGCAGTTTTCCACTCATCGCCTTTGGCTATGTGAATGAGGTTATACCCATTTTCCAGGTCAAGCATGGAGAACCAATGAGAGGGACCAATGCAATCCCACAGTTCGGTCATCAGGGGCAAGCAATACCTGTTTTGGATAATCATCTTGTTGAGGCCATGATAGTCTACACAGAGCCAAAGGGATCTATCAGCCTTTTTGGTGAAATGGATAGGTGCTGCTGCAGGGGATTTGGAGGAACAGATTTTGCCTTCTTCTGTCATCCTTGCAATATATTCCCACAGGGCCTGGAGCTTGGTTTCCAATAACTTGTACAGAGGGCCCCAGGGAGGAGTTGCCCCTTACTTTAGGTCAATCTTGCAGTCCCATTCATGATAAGGAGGGAGTGCAGAGGCAAGCTATTTGGAGAAGACAGTGGGGAAGATTTGTTCCCACTTGGATCCTTCAGAGGTAGCAGAGGAAGAGGTAGAGGAAGCCTGCAAGAACACATTAGAGAAATCTCATACAGGTGCTCTTGTCATGGCTGCACACCAATGATGAACAACAGCTTCATTGATTGGGGTGTCCACCCACCTGACCAATCCACCTCCAACCACTTGATCGTTGGTGTAGAAGTCATCATCACTGAGGAGAGAGAAGGCAGATACCATTTCCACCTTGGGTGCTACAAGGTGTTTCCAACACTTCTCTAAAGGAAAGGAGACCAACTCTACCTTATCATAGTCAACACAGGGCTTAATGGTCATGAAACCACTTGACAGGAAGATAGATGTCAACATCTGGGGGTGTAGGACCCACATCAAAATTGATAAGTTCACAATGGTTGAGGACCTGCATTTGAAGTTTAGGAGTGTAATACCACTCCTGTTTGCAGGAACCATCGTAGGCATAGACATTTACTGGGACTGTTCATTTAATCTTCAGAACTGGCAAACAGTCACTGATCATGGCTCCTGTAGCACCATTGTCAAGCTTAGCCATTGCTGTGACAGCATGGGTTTTGGTTCCTGTGAGAGTGTGAGTTTTCCAGTGAAGAGTCACTGGAACCTTGATACACATGCCCTGGGCAGGGCCCTCTTTAGCAGATGACACAACAGACATATTCGATATGTTCCCTGATCTCTCCCAGGAAGCTTGTGGCCGGAGCCCACTATATGACATACAAAATAGGATATCTGGAAAGTGCAGGTTTGTAGGGTATGGGAAGGTAGAGGACAGTGCTGGCAGTGAGTGGTAGTTTGTTACATGACCAGCATGTTTCAGCCTTTAGGCCATCCTCAGACAAACAGGATTAGTATCATCAACAAGAAATACATGCCTCAATACTGGCAGCGCTCCTACCAATAACCATGCCTTACTGCCATAGAACACCAGTTCCTAACGGAAAATCAAAATGTTAGAAAGCAAAGCAAAGCAAACAATTCTTTTGACAGGAAAAAAAACATGCAAAAATTCTAAAAACTTGAGAGACATCAAAAGGCAACAATTCTTTTTAGACAAAGGAAAGTTTTGTGTGACAACTTCAAATCATGGGGATATCATCCCCCTCTTTCCATGAGTTAGGGAGATCTACTACCCGACTTGCCTGTTACTTCCCTTTATTCTTTTTCCAGGCCTGGGAACTCTCATCCTCTTCCTCCTCTGGAGAAGCTTTTCACTTGGCCACCCTTTTTGTGTTTGGCTGGGGAACGGTGCTCTTGCCCTTCGCAAAGCAATCATCTATTTTGTGTGAGGTATGAAGGCACTTCCAACAGGCTGAATTCTTCTTAGCCCACTCCAGCTCCTTTGCAGTGACATAGGGAAGCTCAGTCTTCTAGGTATTGCTGGATGGCCACTTCTCTTTTTGACCAGGTTTCCAGTGAGTGGGCTGGTTAGGCTTTAGGTGAGACGGCTGGCCTTTCTGGGCCTTGCCAGACCAGATTACCATTAGACAGGTCCATGCTTCATGGGAGGACTCCCACCAGGCTATTGCTTAGCCAGTGAAGAAGGTGGATGTGAATTTTACCTTCACCCAATCCTGTGGGAATGTGTGAGCCTAGAGATTGTAGTAGGTTTTGCATTGCATGAGGAATTTCTCAATCTCTTCTGGCTTCTCACTAAACTTGGTTGGGTCACTTGGCTTTAGGCCCCTTGAAGGGGGTAGGCAATGGTGGTGGTGGTACAGCACTAGAGTAGTAGGACTGTGGAAGAGGAGGAGCAGATGGGACTGGAGGCTGATCCTAAGGTGCCGGCATCTGCCTCAACAGGACAAGGGATACTATTGCCTCTACATCATCAGCTGTCAGGCCTTTCAGTTGCAGTGCTAGGGTAGGCTCAGGTGAGGGTCTTCATAGAATAAAAGAATCGAAGTCCTGAGCTTCAGAGGGTCCCCAAGGCGGTGCAGATCTTCAGGGATTCATGGGTAGTGAGTGATAGAACAAGTTGCAGTCAGACAGGGAACTGACCAAGGAGACACTTCCTAGGGGAGGAGGATTTGGATGAGATACCAGTTACTTCATCTGCCTATACTTCTCCTTCCATTCATCAAGGTCTGTTTCTAACTTGGTGATTTTCTCTTCCAGAGCCTTAACTTCTTCTCTTCTTTTAGATGTAGAAGAGTCAGTGGCTTCCTTCTAAGCTTCCAAGTGAAGGACTTCCTCCTGGGCTTTTACAAGCTGGGACTGCAGGAGGAGTGAGGTTTCCTTTTCTGTCTTGAGTGCCTGCCTGAGCATGTCAAGCTCAATCTGTAGGGCTAGGAGTTGTGAGGCCTTCTCATCACTTTCAAACCTTTTCTGGTTGACATCTGTCAACCTTTGCTGAGTGTTGAAGAGGTCTGTTTCCAGCTGGTGCACCTTAGTGCTATGAGCTGCATTGGTCTCAGCTATCCAATTTGCAGACTGACTCCATTCCTTCTAAATCTGCTCAATTGCTTGGAGTAGATAGATGGTGATAGAGGGGGGGAAGGCTACTATCATAGATGGGAGCTTTCACTTACTCTCCCAATGGGCTTTGAGCATGGAGTAGAGAATGGTGGCAACATCATTTCTTTGCTTCAGAAATGCAGCATCAAGATCTTCTTTTGCTGCTTGAAAAATATGTTTGCCCGAAAATTCCCTTCCATCAACAATGGCCTTGAGGGTCTTATTGTATTCCCCAAGGATCACTTCTTGATGGGTTCTCATATGTATTCCAATTCCTCTGGTGACAAGGTAATCTCATGGGTCCCTGCAGAGGAGGCAGAAGAGCATGTGGCTTGACCAGGCTGAGAAGGTCTGCTGAGACTGTTTCCCATAACCAGTGACAAGGCAGTGGTTGCTTTAGTCATTTCGATATCTTGAGAAGCCATCTTGATAAGAATATAGTGTGATGGGAGACTCGTTGGGGATGTAGATGCAGGTATAGGCACAAGAAGCTTCACAAAAGGGTCTTACTAAGTGAACTCAGATATCTCAGCTGGCAAGTTAGAACCGCTTGTGTTCTTTACCTTTATCGAATAGTCAAGTGATAGAGATTTTTATTGAAGTGAAAGCAAAATATATTCTTAAGGCTCCAAGATGGTACAAGACTAGAGATGATGGCTAGCGAGAGAAGAAGAAGAATCCATAACACATTGCTCGTCCGCTCCCTCTTAAATACCCATTTCCGACTGAGTAGCTACAGAGAAACTTTATAAATAAAATGAACCCCATAGAAACATTCCATTGCGATTCCCCTATTCTTTCACAATTCCCTAGAAGGAGATCAGTTTCACAATCAGAGAATCGAAGAAAGGTTTGGCATGATCATTCAGGACTTATGGAGAAGAGCCTCCTCAAGTCCTGTCCTCCAACGATGTGACTGATCAGTATATCACGATGAGATCAAGGTGACAAATCTTGTCATCGATTGCGTATGTCCAATGTCGTATATGTTGTGTTGTCAACACCTCACCTTGCTTAGTCAGAGCTCAGTGGCGAGAACACTCATCACAAGGCTAGAGAGAGAAGAGAAAACATAATATATCACTGACAATGATGCTCACTTGGTCACTATTGTATGGATAGGTTAGGTAAACTCAATTAAGAGCAAGGCCATAGTCACATACATAGGAGCATCAGGTATGTACCTTCATTTACCAAATGGCATCAGGGTAACCTTCATATAGCACATAATATATCACTGGATATTATGTTCTTTTGGTCACTATTGGATGGACAGGGTATGTACACTCAATTAAGAGCAAAGACATAATCACATACATAGGAGTGATACTCACTAAGCACTGTTAGGGTAACCTTCATACAGTACATATCATATCACTTAGTATTATGCTCCCTTGGTCACTATTATATGGATAGGTCAGGTACACTCAATTAAGAGCAAGGCCATAGTCACATATATAGGAATGATACTTGCTAAGGGCCATCAGGGTAACCTTCATACAGCCATCAGGCTCCTCAAGAATCTCAATAGACCCCCCACCTTGGGGTAAAGGTCCTCCTCACTGGCCCACACTCGGGCTGGTCTTTTCTGTTTTGTAGCACATGATGATCCCCTTTCAGATGCTCCAGACATCCTACACCTTTCTGACCATGCAAACCATGGCCTAGCAAGACATTGCTCATGTGGCAATCCCAGAGATATATCGTTGACACACACATTCCTTGTCTGACACCTGAGCGTGTTAAGTGAGCAGGGAAGCAGACACCCACAATCGGTCTCCTCAAGGAGGTTACAACACAGGATCGTACTGTTGTTCTAGGTTAGCTAAGCGAACCTCTGACCATGCAAAACCACAACATGCGATGCTCTCATGGTCCCTAGGAGGGTGCTCAGGCCCTCCAGAGTAATAATAACAAAAAAAACCACATAAGAACCATGAACTAGAGATGCAACACTTTCTCTAATGCATAGTCTATGATAAGAATGCCAAACATTAATGGCATGATCTAGACTATATGGTATGACATTGGCAGAACAACCTTTGGAAGCCAAAAACCCCCCCTGCCTACTAGACTATGGCCTTTATATAGCATAGGAATGCTTGACCTAGTCCTCTTCAAACCTAAGGAGGAGGCCTTAAAAAGCTTCCTAAAAAAGAGTGACCACTAGATAGTAGTAGCATACTCTAACACCTCCAAGACCACAGAAAAACACCAGGAGGGCATAGTAAGTATCCTGTACCACAAAGATAAATAGATAGCTATGACCTCTCTCCTGCTAGGAACTAAGGTCTAAGTCTTCAGCAGAGAACTGCTAGGAATTGTCAACTCCATGAAAATGATAGAAGAGTATATTAAAGAAAACCCCTAGATCAGTAAGGCCATAGTCTTTTTAGATAGCTAGGGAGGCCTGAAAGCTGTGACTAGCCTGTACCCCTCACCAACCTAGCATATTGTGAAAGAAGTCTTCGAAATAAACTACTGACTAAGGGAAAATGGAACCAAGCTAACTATTGAATAGTCCCCAGGATATGAAAGCATCCAAGGAAATAAAGAAGCTAATGAACTAGCCAAAAGAGAGTCAAATAAACTAGAGGTCATCCTAACAAAAGGAGAACAGTTCAAAAAGACTATCACCAAGACTACAATACAAACCTAGATGAAAGACAGACTCTTAAAAAAGTTTGAACAGTTCACTGGGTACCCAATCAATAAGAATGACCCTTACATAGCCCTTAATAAATACAGTGCAGCGAGAGCATTCTAGTTCAGAATGGGACAGGTGCACATTCCTAACCTAACCCACTTCCAAAAAGAATAAAATATATGCCTCTGCAGCTAAAGATAATTGATTAAACATTATCTCCATGAATGCTTGACCACTGAAAAGACAAGGATAGTGTATATGAGAACATGATAACAAAAGAACTCATATATAAAAAACCTAACCTCTGGACTAAGATCATGAAAGAAGAAATCAGATGACCCCCAACCCCCTGCCCCCAATATCTAAGGTCGTGATTGAAGTGTGAAGGAACTGAAAAGAGATGGTGTGTGATCAGCTTGGTCCCTTAATGAAATTTTCTTTTCTCCTTTTTCCTTTTTCCTTTTTTCCTTTCCCCTTTCCTTTTTCTTTATTCTTTTCCTTTTTTCTTTCTTAAAAAGGCTTTTCTTCCTATCTTTTTTTCTTTCAGCTATATTCTTACTTTTAATTAAGTGTAAATGCCCTGCTAGAGGATAAAAGGGATGTAAAACTTTACTTAGGGAATAAAATCATTACAACTCTTTATACTGCCCTATGAAGGTTACCCTGATAGTGCTTAGTGAATGAAGGGACATCTTGACACTCCTATATATGTAACTAGTTAAGGCTCCTAATTGAGTATAAAATGCCCTATATATATACAAATAGTGTCTAAGGGAGAGCACTGTTACCACTCTTTATACTGCTGTATGAAGGTTACCCTAATGGTGCTTAGCAGGTAAGGGTATATCCTGATGCTCCTATAATGTGTGACTATGTCCAGGCTCTTAATTGAGTATAAATGTCCTATCTATATAGTAGTGTATGAAAGGGAGTCGCATTAATGCTACTCTTTATATCTAGGCTTCTCACTCTTCTCTTTTCCCTCCCTACATTATAATAAGTAGAAACTGTTGTAGGTGCTGCCTGAGCCTATAAAAAGTCTGCACCCTTTATACAAAGTATGACAATAATAATGACTTATAGACCCTCTCCAATGCCCCTACAAGGGTGAGATAATGATCTAGTGTGGTGATGATGTCCTAGAGGTAGTGAACAGTAGTTACTATAGACAGGTGAAGAGTCCCCATGGTGCAACTTGCACTATTCACTACTGTATCTCGCATTGCATAGGAGAGTCTCACAATAATCATGATAGCTCAAGATAAAAGTACTTCGACTTGCAGTTCTCAGAATTCATAGGAGTGGTACATAGGCTGTCCAGAATATGAGTTTAAAGGAAAAATTGTTCCACCACTTTGGATAAAGTCACATCCTTATCCAAAGATCCATTCTAACTAACTTAGCTAAAAAGTCCAAGATTAGATAACCCTAAAGCTTCCTGAGCAAAAAGCAACTGTAAAAACTACTTACCCAATCTAACAGCTGCTTAGGTGACTAACCTAGCCCAAACAGAGTGCATAACCAAAGGATGTTGACAACATTTACCTTGGAAATGAAACAAATGAAGACAGTAGAGGATTTGTTTTGTTCAGGGGTAAGGCAGGAAGGCAGAGGATTTCTTTTAGTCATTCTTTACCTTTTTTCATACTGTATCTTAGGCTAGTTTCTTGCTCTTAGTTGAGTTTATAATGTCCTACCTAGGATAAAGAATGTAAAATATAAACTTAGGGAAATAAATTGCACTACTCTTTATACCACCTGAGCCTACCAAAAGACTATACCCTTGAAACAAGAGTATGACAATGATACAACTCATACACCCTTTATCATGCCCCCTCCCAAAGTAGAATGATGATCCAATGCAGTGATGATATCCTGGAGGTACTGCATAGTTGTTACAGAACACTTTATCCATGGTCTTCCCAGGTACCACATCATGTGCAGAACATAGTTCTAAGTCAACGAAAGGGTTATATCAGAATCCATGAGTATCTCTTCCGTTGAGTTGAGCCAAGGGACCATGTGATGAGTATTGTCACCACAAAGCTCTGACTAAGCCAGGTGAGGCTTTGGAAATATGATATGCATGAGATTGGTTATACCTGATTGATGATGAGACTTGTCACCTTGATCTCATCATGATATACCAATTGGCTATATCATTGGAGGACATGGCTTGAGGAGGTGTCACCTCCAAAAGCCATGAATGATCTTACCAATCAAAAAGAGCTGATTCCTGATCTTGTTTGATCACCTTCTAGGGAATCGCGAAGGATGTGTAGGTATTTATAATAGAATATTTCGATGGGGTTCTTTTCCATTGTAATTCCTTAGTTGTTTCTCAGTCAGATTTAGGTATTCAAGAGGGAGTAGATGAGAAATGTGCTATGTTTCTTGTTTTTCTCACTAGCCTTCATCTGAAAGTCTTGTACTATCTTCAAACCAAAAGAATATATTTTACTTCTCTTTACCTGAGAGTATTATCTCCTCTTGACTGTGTGATAAAAGTGAAATCACAAGTGGTTTTAACTTGCTGGTTGAGATATATGAGTTCATTCAGTAATACCCTCTTGTGAAGCTTCTTGTGCCAACACTTGCATCTACATCCTTTACGAGTCTCCTGTCACAATGTTAGTCACTATAGATAGGATGAGAACTGCTGTGGTACAAATCACCTTATTATCTACTGTATTCTGCATTGCATAAAAGAGTTTCATAATATAATGCAACTATTAAAGATAAAAGTACTTCAACTCTATATTGTCAGAGGTCCTAGGAGTGGTGTATAGGCTACCCAGAACATGAGTCCAAATGAAAAATTGTACTACCACTTCAGATAATGTCACACACTTATCTGAAGAACTAGTTTAACTGACTCAGCTAAAAAGTCAAAGATAAGCTGACCCTGAAGCTCCCTGAGCAAGAAACAACCATAAAAACTGCTCACCTATTCAAATAGTCACTTAGCCAACTGGATCACTCCCCCCCATAAGTGAACAAATAGAAGTCAGCACTGGATATCTTATGAAAAGAATGCAGACAAGGATGGCAGAGGATTTCTTTTGTTCTGAGGAAAAAGCAGAAAGGTGGAGGATTTTCTTGAGTCACTCTTTTTCTAATTCTATCCTGTATCTTTTGGTGATATTATTGCTATAATTAAGTGTAGATGCCTTACCAAGGGTGTAGGATGTCAAATGTACAAACTAGGGAATAAAATTATCACTACTCTTTATACTATGTGTGAGGATAGTCTAGTGGTATAGCTGTCCTGGTATCATTGTATAGTAATATGTAATGTTGTAGATCAAATCCTGCTCACACCACTCCTAAAATACTATGATTTCCTCTTAAGTCATAGGTTTTATAGCATAAGCCAGTTTTCCCTGACCATATATAGTTCCCTAATTACTTGTTGAGTCTATATAAGTGAATACAACTGAATACAACTGATGATTATAATGGCCATATGAAGGTTAACCAGACAGCACTTAGCAGATGAAGGTATATCCTGACACTCCTATGTATATGACTATGTCTCTACTCATAATTGAATGTAAATGCCCTATATATATAAATAGTTACCTAGGGAGAGCAAGTTGATCTCCACTTTCCTATTTTGATTACTTACAATGTGGATAAGGTATTTATACACAATAAGGAGCAAGGACATAGTCCCACATTATATGAGCATCAGGTATATACCTTCATTTGCTAAGCACCACCAGGGTAACCTTTATACAGCCATTGAGGTCATCAGTCACATTCACTTATTTTTTGGACTTAACTAGTAATTAGGGAACCATGTACAGTCAGAGAAAACTTGCTTATGCTATAAAACCTGCAACCAACCATGGAAATGTAGTATTAAAGTATGGTGTGAGTGGGATTTAAACCTATGACATTGTGCATTACTGCATAATGATACTAGGATAGCTATACCGCTAAACCATCCTTACCCTAACCAAGGGAGAGCAAGTATCGCTACTCTTCATATATGGCCATATAAAAGTTACCCTGACAATGCTTAGCAGATAAAGGAATATCCTAACACTCATATATATATGACTATGTCATTACTTCTAATCAAGTATAAATGCCCTGTCCATATAAATAGTGATTGTAGGAGCAATTAATACTACTCTTTATACTGGGGTAAGGATGGTCTAGGAGTATGGCTATCCTAGTATCATTGTGCAGTAATATGTAATATTGTAGGTTCAAATCCTACTTACACCAATCCTTAATACTACAATTTCCTAGTCAGTTACAGGTTTTATAGCATAAACAAGTTTTCCCTAACCATACAAGGTTCCCTAATTACTGGTTAAGTCCATGTAAGCAAATGCAACCACTGATCACAATGGCTGTATGAAGGTTACCTTAATAGCACTTAGCAGATGAAGGTATATCCTAATGCTCCTACAATATATAACTATATCCAAGCTCTTAATTGAGTATAAATGTTTAGTCCACATAGTACTGTATGAAAGGGAGTCACTTTAGCACTACTCTTCATATTATAGGTGAGGAAAGTATAGTAGTATAGCTATCTTAGTGTCATTGTATGGTAATACACAATGTTGTAGGATTAAATCCTAATTACACCACTCCTTAACACCACAATTTCCTATTAGTCATAGGTTTTATAGTGTAAGAGAGTTTTCCCCAACCATACATGGTTCCCTAATTACTAGTTGAGTCTATGTAAGCAAATGTGACCAATGATAATAATAGCTGTATGAAGGTTACCCTGATGGCACTTAGCACATCCTCTTCTTGAAGCTCCCTTGGATTACTAATGGATGAAGGTACATCCTAATACTTATATGTATATAACTATATCCTTCCTCCTAATTGAGTATAAATGCCCTGTTAATAAAAATAGTAATCAATGGAGAGCAATTAATACTACTCTTCAAACTATCCTAATGCTCCTATATGTATATGACTAGTTAAGGCTCATAATCGAGTAAAAAATGTCCTATACAAACAGTGACTTAGGGAGATCACTTTGCACTACTCTTTATACCAGTGAATGAAGGTATATACCTTATGCTCATATAATGTGTAACTATATCCATGCTCTTCATTGAGTATAAATGTCCTATCTACATAGTAGTGTACAAAAGGGAGTCACCTTAAAGCTACTCCTTATACCTAGCTGTATAAAGGTTACCCTAAAAGTGCTTAGCAGATGAAGGTCCATCCTGATTCTCCTATGTTTGTAACTAGTCTGTACTCCTAATTGAGTTGTAAGATGCCTTATCTATACAAGCAGGGATATAGAGAAATGAGTATCACTACTCTTTCTAAATATTATAAGCAGATGTTTTTAAATGGTAAATAAACCGATTGGCTCTAACCTATTACTAAGGTATTACTAAGAGAAATAAGAGCATAATTATACATAATTTATGGAATAAATTGACTACTTTAGGGCCTGTCCAGTGGTTCTACATATCAAATTTCATAATTTTCCCCAAAATGGTGCACAGATATAAATTTCAAGTTTGCAAAATTTGGAGTTTTTTATTTTCTAAGCGTAACCATCTAGCGAAGCATAAAATTATCTACAATTTTTCAATTTCCCATAGCAATATATGTTTAATTTATTCAGTAATGTAAAATTAGGAAAGCAGTTTACTGCATTCATATGACCCTATCAATGTGGTATGGATTAGAAGAAAGCAACTGCTTAATATCAGCTTTACTACTACACTTAAGTGGTAGGGTTTGGTAGGGTTATTTGTCGAAATAAAGGTAGCTGTATGTGCTGACTACTTTAAAGTTTATTACTATATCATTAGTAAGAAGTCATTGCTAAGATATTATTAAGATAAATGAGAGCATAATTATACAAAATTAATAGAGTAAATTGATACATTTAAGGATAATTATGTGATAAATTAATAAGTTATTACTAAGGTATTATTAAAAGAAATAAGAGCATAATTATACATAATTTATGAAGTGAATTGACTACTTTAAGGATAATTATATTTAAGTTACATTAAAGAAACTGTATTAGAGCATACATACAATGATAAGGATGTTGATCATGCAACCATTTTAGCTTATCAAGAGCAGTAAAATCCTGTTTGTAGAGAAACTGATGCGAGAATAAAGAGCCCTGGAGCTAAGCAAAGCTTATTATATTCCACTTATATATCTTGGCACTATTAGAGGCCTTGCTATATATTATTTTTCAGGGTTAATAATGTCTTAAAGTTTGAGGTGCATATAATTTAGCTAACTATATATGATTACTCAAGCACTAAAATATGCAGACTATGCAAATATGGTAAGATCTCTGTCAAAGTGATGACTGATATCAATATTATAGGGATTAATCCACTGGATAGGTCCTATTTTTAATTCCTATCAGGAGACTAGGGAATGTCAAATGTCTACTATATACTAGATTCTGCACACTCTTTTTCTAACTTTATTGCTTCTTAGTTCTTGAGAACAGACCAACTCAAACCACCACAATTACTACCTGAACTACAATTACAATATTCCTACCTCATAACTATCTCACTATTATCCTTATATCTTTTACAACTATAATGGGTAAAACCAGTTTAGTATCCCCTACCTGATAGCAGATATTACTATAACTTATTTACTGTTTTACACCTGTTTCCTAACATACTCAAAAGGATCTCATCATCTGAAAATCTCTCCATTCTTCAAAAGACAGCCTCAAGACTGAGCCCTATACACATACCTAGCATCCAAACATGATAAATCCCTTACTTCAAGGCATATCAGCAGTAGTTAGCTTTCTTCTCTCCAACATAACCAATGCTGTACATCTACATACTGTACTAAGGCCCACTGCCACTGTGCATCTGTACTATTACCCTGCTTCGAAGAAAAGGTATACCTATATCCTTAATCTGCTCCTCCAAATCTCCCTATATTTATTTTTCAACTACTGCTTCTAGATCCTTATGCTTTAGGGATTGGACACTATGTGTTATGCACACTGGAATAACCATTCTACTTATCCAATTCTGTCCTATTTTAGTACTCAAATGCAGCAGATGACCATCTTACTCACTGCAGTGCTCTGGGGATTATACACTATATATAGGGCATGGCAGAATAACTATTTTGCTTATCCAGTGTCGTCATACTTTAATCCCCGAATGTAGCAGATGACTATTTAGCTCACTGTAATACTCTGGGGATTAGACACTATGTGTAGGGAGTGGCAGAATGACCATTTTGCTCATCTAATTCTGTCCTATTTTAGTCCCCTAATGCAGCAGATTACCCTTGTGCTCACTGTAGTGTTCTGGGACTTGGTTGATATTCATGTGTAGGGCTCTGGATCTGATCATGCATTTACAAGGCATTGGTTATGGAATCAGGAGCAGATAGGTAAAGAGGTGGCGAGAAGGAAGCCCATACCTGTTCAGACTATTGAATGTCAATCTCAGAGGCAAACTGGGGTCTAGACCATATTGCGGAAATTAGATAGTTGTCAAGCCCATACATTAAGCAGGCAGGGATCTTTATTGCTATTCTTAGAGGTCTCCATTACAGATGTTTCTAGTGAGTCAGATTTTTGTTATGATTTAAATGAGTATGACTCTGAAGGTAATAATTACTATCATGTTAACAGAAGTACTCTTTTATCTACTTCATAACTTACTACTAACCAAATTCCTAATATCTTAATAGACTATGAAACATCTACCCCCAGTCCTGAGGACTCTACTACTACTGTTACTAAGGCTACTATTCAGCATAAGAATGCTTTGGCTACCTTAACTTCAGCATATGTATTGCAAGTCCCTAATAATCGTTAGTATCTCGCATTATCCCCTGGCTGTACAGTTGAAGGTATAATATATAGTTCATGCCTAGACATGGATGCACTTACTATCATCACCTCACTTGCACCTTCATTCATCCTCAATGTGAGTGATATATCAACAATGCAAAGCTGGTTTTCGGTGGAAGAATGGGATGAGATTATGGATATGGTACCAGAAATGCTGACTGCAGAAGCCAAGATAGTTAATAGCTTAATTCAGTTTTTCCCTGCAAAGACAACTTTAGATGTACAGAAGGTATTAGAGGAGACTTCTTTTTTACAAAAGGAGGAAATATATGAAAGGGAAAAACATTTTGATGCATGTTAGGTAGATATAGTTGTGAGGATTATGTATACATACCAATTACTTCTACAATACTCTTTATAGCTACTAACAGGTTGTTAATAGACTCAGCCTTTGTGAGTGCCCTAAAGATCTTCTGTATGCTAGGCATATGGAAGATTGGTATACAAGCTACCTATGGTCTCCAATTGTAGACCAGTGTCTACTCTCCCTGCCAGATATAACTATTGAACAGTATTAGCCTATTCAATAACTTGTTGTTAACTTAGCTAATTGAAAAAAAGGACAGGAATTTCATGCTGTGCCTATGCTGAATGCAGAAATCGTAACCATATAAGCAAAACCCATGCCTGCATCGGCCCCCCCCCTTAATGCAGTTATCCAGATGCTTGGAGAAGATACTAAAGAGTATGGGGGCATGGAAGTCTGTTGGTTATATACTAGTCAGAGTTCATCTAAAGTGCCTTCAGGATACTTTGAAGTTAGCAAAAGTACTACAGGATATGCTATACAAGCTGCATGGGTTAGTTGATCATCATGAAGAAGTTACAAGGAAACTCCAGGTTGTTGGTATATTTTGTACTGGTTTCAAGATTCAATTTATGCAGATGGGTTGCTGGAAAGGTGGAGTGGCAGTCCTTATGAAGGATCCACCAATGGAAGTACCTATTGTAGTTGAGGAGATGGATAAGCTATTTAAGGTTATTGTGGCAGTGCAGAGGGTTAAGGTATGCTAACAATCCTGAAAGTAGAGGTACATGTCTAACAATATATATAGATGGTTATCAATAACTCTGTTAAAGCGGTAACTCAATATCATCAACTGAAGTGTATGGGGTACTTAATTCAAGAATTGCTTCATAGTCCAAAGAAGGTACAAGCAAGGCTAGGGCATGCACCAGATACTCCACAGCAAGTACAAGATTGAGATAAGATAGGGTAAAGTTATATCTGTGGTTCAGGCAATTATGTTGTTGATGTATCTAAAACAAATACTTGACTTCTATCTCAATTTGTTAATTTTTTCCACTTGTCGAGTATAAAAAACTTAGTTTCTATGCTTTAGAGTATTCTTACCTAAATATATTCTTAATTTAGAGAGTTTTAAAATCCTGTTTTTAAGAACATTAATGTAATAGTAGATGAATTTAAAACTAAGTGATACCTATAATATTTTAGTATTAACTTAACTATAGTATAAAAAAAAATCTAGTTTTTGGAGGAATTGACATAAGAGTGATAAGGAATGGTTATCTTACTATACATTTACTTTATCTATAGTAGTAAAAACCTGTTATTTTAGAGTTTGATGTCAGAATATATTTCTTTTAAGCTAAGCAATGCCTATCTTTATAAAGTTTTAGCTTATCTATTATAGCAAAATCCTGATTCCATAGAAATTGATGTAAGAATTAAAGGTGATGTAAGAATTAAAGGTGATGTAAGAATTAAAAGTGATGTAAGAATTAAAGGCGATGTATGGAGAAACCTGTATAATATATTACATTAAGTTTAGTTAAAATAATAAAGCAAAAAAAATAAATATAATCTATGGTATGCATGAAATTTTGAAACATAACTTACTATTAAGAATCTCCCAATCTCCCTAATCATCAATTTCTTTTTATTCATAAGTCTCTATTTTTGTATAATGGCTTTATCACAGTCAGCATACATTACTGTTATAGTACCTTTATTTTCACCATCAACTCTGCATCCTGCTCACCCAAGAATATAGCAATACAAGTCATTAATTCCTATCCCAAAAATCAGTCCGAATTGAAGGCTTAGCAGTAGGGATAGAGGAGCTTGGGGCCTTGATCTATTATTATATTGATGATACCATCGTAGGACCTCAGGATGGTCATCTAGTTTTTCTGTCTAGAAGGTTTTCAGCTCAAGCTAATAAACCTTCAGATATTACACCAACTGAGCTATTGATGTAAGTTAAAATCCTAAAAACTTGAATTAATAAGAAGAAATGTGAGTAATATACTTATATAACTTTTGAGTAGTACGTTTTGAGATATCGATGTCTCCTCACCAGAGTATGAGCAAAGACTTCCTGAACCAGTCTCAGCGATTATTACATTCTGTGGGAAAACTATTTCCACATCGAATTCAACAATATCCATGGAAGCGAGTAATAGTCTTCGATCATTTGATGTACAGACAGCATCTTATGCTTCAAATGCTTTTAAATCATTTTGTATAAGGTGTTATCTACCATCAACAGCAAGGTTTGCAAAAATGCCATTACCTGATAAAGGAAGTTTTGTTATGGCCAACAGTGTTTTAGTTGGAAGGCATGGTGCTAGTGGTCACATAGCTGTATTGGTAAAGGATTTTGTTTTCCTTAGTACTTGGGAAAGGAAAGAGGAACCTGTAACTAAAATTGGGGCGAGGAAGCAAGGGCCCAGATAATCAATACTGGTGCTCTTTCCCATTGCCCTAGAATAAAGCGCTGAGTAGTAGTAGGTACTAATAAGTGTGACGGTGGTGGAGGCAACTAGGACTTGTCTCTAAGGGGTCTACTTGGGTATCAACG